>JAXGGA010024463.1:0-12004 GCA_038373865.1 Uloborus plumipes
AATTTCTACAAAAATACAGGGAGCAGTACAGCAACCTCCCATATACGGAGCAATGTATGTTGTGGTGTTGATACAGTAGTAGAAGTGGTATCGTCAGACAGCAGTATATACTATACATATAACACATGTAATAACATGTAATAACTTGTCCCAAAAACTCTGCTTAATGCTGACTGAAAAGTAGCCGATTTTAAGAAAACGCCGCTGCCGTGTTATCAAAAAGAGCGTGCAATAGATTTTTCTCTCGGGGTTTTTTCGTTCTGCTAGCGCGTAGCTGATTTTTTTTTTTTTTTGCGTTCAGTCAGGTTATTGAGAGCAGTTTTCGCAATTCTATTGTATAGTCTATATTTTAAAAGATCAATAAATTGAGTTCAATCAAACGATTGAACTCGATAGAATGCAAGCAATAAGAAATTCTCTATTGCTTTAAAATCAATTATCTTCAGTTAAGCAAAAATTTTCTGAAACAAAAAAACCTCAGGAAGCAAAGCTTATTCAAAGCAAACGAAAATCCAAACAGAAAAAAAAAATCCAATTAAATTAAAATCAGACCAATTTAAAGAAAGTGCTACTGAGAGCACAAGAGACACGAAATAAATGTGCCAAGCTGAAAACTAGATCCTAATGAAAGCTAGTTCTGGTTACTCTACAGGGCATAAAACATCTAAAGGGTGAAACTTGGTAGTAACACTGCTGATGAAATTTTTAAATGTGTCCTTTCAAACTACGTTTTTGGTGCTTATATCATTGATGAATGTTAGGTGGCAAAAGTTCTTATATTTAAAACATTTTTATTATTATTATTTTTTCAATAACCAATACATTTTACCTGTAGAATTTTATGCAAAAGGTTTTTTAAAACATACTTTTTTTTTGCATCGTGCATGCATGTAATCACACGAAAAAAGATTTCGATTTCCTTGATATTTTTTTTTATTTTGAAAATGTAGTGTACCGGTCACTACCACCTCTAACTTTTTCAAAGTTTGGTTTGGAGCAACTGTTTTCCAGTTTTATCACTGAAATTTTTAACCCCGTCATTTAAGAGAACAGTGGGCTATCTCCTCCTCCTATAATTTAGGAATTAAGCAATTGTGTATGTATTTTGTTGTTTTTTTTTTTTTTTTTTCATGCAGAATGCACAGAGTGTTTAACTTTTATCCCATCCGTAGCAAAACTTCAAAATGACAATCCCGAAAACTTAACTCTTTTTTTTTTCCCCTCCTTTCATTTCTTCGTTGCATTAAAAAAAGCAGGTTCCTCTGGCAGTAAAGAATTACGACAATTTCAAAGAAGCAAATAAACAATTTTTGATGTTCTGTCGGCCCCACTTAAACGAATATTGTCGGTTCCAAAAACTATTATTCGAAAAAGCGGGGTATTCGTTTATCCGTTACCCGATTAAGTGGGAACGATAGTATTTCTAACTTCGAAGCAATATTCAACTAATTATCACCGAAAATTTTAGCTCTTACTCAAGAAAGTGCAATACGTTTCAGCTATTTTCCTCTATAGAACCACATATGGCAAAAACGCCGGTACAATATTGAACGAAACAATTATTCCAGCGGGGGCTGGTCTGAGAAAGAAATAAAACGTTTCATACGAGAAAAATCAAAGTCTCATAGCGATTAGTAATCTAGAAAAACGCCCTTTCCTGCAGTTTTATGTTTTAGTTTCCCTGAGAGACCCAGTTGGCGAGGGGGGGGACTTGGCGAAGGTCGGGGATGAGTGGCATCCGTCGCCTCTCAGTTTATGGCCATCTTTGGGCCAAAAGACGAGGTCCCGTGACGTCTGCACACCCACTCTCTCTGAAAGGTCGTGATTGAAATGTGTTATTGCTCCGCTTTTCTTTCTGAGGGTGGCAAAATGTAAACACTGAGTTATAGTCCGTTGCAACCATTGTTGTCCACCTCATGATTGCATTGTTTTGTTTGAGTTCTGTACTGTTAACAATGAAACTTTTGCTTTCCATTTGCTGGAAAATGTATAGGTTATCATTATTATTATAACGATAAATTTTATCGTTATTATTAACCTATTAGTGACATGACAGGCAAAACAAGAGTATTATTGTATTCATCCGGATTAAAAATAAATTGCATTTAAAAAAAGAAATTCCCAAAGTGTTTACAAAAAAATTTAGCATATTGTAACTGAAATGTTTTGCAAAAAATAAATAAATGAACAAAATAAAATTTGAAAAATAAAATAAAATAAAGGAACAAAATGAAAAAGTAACAATAATAAATAAATAATGAAAACATTCAAAAATATATAAATAACTAAAAACATATATGAGTGAAATAAAAATTAAAATAAATTAATAAATAAATAACAATTAGAAAATTGAAAGGAATAAGAAGCAATGTTGCTGGTATTTATCTGAAGAGCAGTAACTTTCAATAAGCACTCGTAAAAAGTTAGATCTAGTTAATTACTAATTATGCAATGCACTTAGAAAATAATAAAAGAAGTAACACTGTTATTATGATAATATTAAAAAATATTATCAGAATAATCATAATAATTAAAGTATAAAAAGTATTCCTTTTGCCGAATACAGTAGAAACACATGTATCGGGCAAGTAAATGAAAACATTTATAACTTATTTTTTCAACTGTAATGTTACTAGTAACCAGTCAGTGGTGGATGAATAAGTTTAGTGGCCCGTCGCACGGAATTTTCGGGGCCCATTTTTCTATTGCAGAACCATGTAAAAACATGTATCATATGCATTTGTGTATCCACTAAGAAGTTCCTATGGTCAAGGGAACCCTTTGCCATTGCGTAAATAACTCATAATATGTAACGTAACAGACACAAGTACTAAGATTAAATTAAAAATTTAGGCAACCCCTGTCCCTGATTGCCGATCTCATATTAAAACGAACTTCTCTGGTCATAAAGCATTTTAAATCTGTATATATTTAATTGTTTTCGAGAGGATATGGTAAACACGGAAAAGGAAAGACAATCCTTACTAGTACGATTTGCTAGTGGCAAAAGCAGAATAAAGATGGAAAATATTGAAAGTTCTTGTACTAAAATCAATTACAAGTATTTTAATTGTTAACAAATAGAAACTGGAAGCAGATAAACATTTATAATCATTGGGTTTTCGTTCTTCGTTGGCTAATAATGACATCGGTTTCCGATCCTGTAGCTTGAAGCCTTAGCAGCATTTGCTAAAAAACGTTATATAATTCGAGTTCTATTTTACATGGAAGCTCCAAACACATCTTATTAGACGCATATTTTTTTTCTCTCTTTTAGTGCAATTGTTTTAAAATTTCCAATGCATTTTTTCCTTTAAAAATCGCAAAAAACATTGTAAAGTGTTTTAATTAATATCTTTGTTAATTAATGTCATTCGAAGGCGCGACGTAGCTAAGAACACTCTCGATCGTTTAAACTTTCAGAAAAAAAGAAATAATAATCGAAATCGGTCCATCAGTTTATGCTGCATTGTGCCACAGACAGATACACAGATCGACAGATATACAGACACGTCAAACTTAAAACTCCCTTCCTTGTTGCGTCAGGTGTTAAAACTGACGACAGTCCAGTCAGAAAATTTTTATGACACGTTGAGTATACCTCGTGTTTCTTTTCCTTTTTTCTCACCATCTTCTGTTCAATTTGAGAGTTTTTTTTTAGCGTCTACTATTTGCGAATAATTCGATACGAGTGACCAGCAATGGCGTCTGCACGGTTCGTCCATATCGCCCACCATCTTTACCTGCATTATAAAAACTGACTCCACGCTAGTTTCGGTCTTTTTCCCTCCTCAAACTCTTTGAGAAGCAAGATGTCCTACACTCGATCCTCCCTAGTGCGAAGAAATTGGTTTGGGGACGATTGGGACTTGGTCCCGTCCCGTATCCGTGACCAGCACTTTGGAACGGGACTTTCCGAATTGGATTTGGAGTGTCCCTCTTCCTTTTACAGAGGCTACTACTTGAGGCCGCAGAGGCAGCTCAGCAGTGGTGGGACATCTGAACTTAGAGCCGATCCGGACAAATTTCAGGTAAATTTCAGTTAAGTAATATTTCACTGTGGAGTAAATTGAAGGTGCAAGGGAGTGATATGTGACATTTTATTAAATTTCTAAAAAAAGTTTTCAAAAAAAAAGTTGTGCTATTTTGTTTTAATGGATTTTTCTCAACGTGTAAAACGGGGTCATACCAACCATTTCTGTGACTAAGGGGACATGATACTGATGGACTAATCACCTTCATTCATGGTAAAAAGTAAGTTTTTTCAAATGTCACATATCACCTTTATCCACTTGCCCCTTCAATTGCAACTAAATTCATGTTCAGCACTATAGGAATATGGGGCAAGTGAAATGGTAAAATATTTTCACAGTTTACAGTGCCACCTATGAAGCAATATTTTAACTGAGTTCTTAAACATATGGTTGATTCCAGTCAAAAAATAAATAGCTCTAATAATGAACGAAAAAAAAATTGAATAAATAAAATACACAAATCATTTTCAAAATTTGACAGACGAATTTCAATATTTGTTTGTTCATCAATTTTTTTTGTTGTTGTTGTAAAATGATTCAGTTCTTCTAAATATTTTTGAATTTTTAATTGAGATATATTGTCGTCAGTGCAGGACCTATTCATATTCAGTTCATATTAGGTATGCTTTGATTTTAAATCTTCACTGCAATTCGTAAAATGCAAGTGAAGCAAAGCAAAATAATTCATTTCATTCGCTAATTCATTCATCTGTTGAATTACGTATGTATTTCTTCACTCATTGATTCATTTGCCATTCTTTTACTTACTAATTCACTTATTTATTGATTCATTCATTTTTTTCTTATTCATTAACTATTTTATTCACTCATTTTTTTTCTCACACATTAATTAACTAATTTATTTATTTATTTGTTCATTGTTTCACTATTAATTCATTTATTCTTTTATTTACACCTTCTTTTGATGAATATTATTTTTAATAATTAAATACAAAATATTTATTTACAAAAATATATCATTTTTCACCTTTCCCGTGGTTTTTAAAAAAAATCTACCTTTTTTTTTTTGAAGCTACAGAATTTCTGCCAAAGATGAAAAAATGTCCATATTTTCAGAAAATTTTTGAAAGACACTATCTTAAAAATGTTTAAAATTTGGTAAAAAGTTTTCTCTTGTGATTTTATTTTTTGAATTTACAGAACTTGAGCTATACAATCTAAAAGAACTACAGGAAAGCGAAAAGAGAGACATTCCATTTACCCGGTAAACTTTACTTTAGCACACAATTTTAATTTAACCTTTTTAAAAAATGTGTTCTAAATTTTTTAATATATTTTTTTAAAAGTTCACAGCCATTTCTCTCTGTCTCTCTTTTTTTATGTGTGCGTTTGTGTGTGTGGGATGGGGAATGCGGGCTGTCTTAAAGCAGAATTGAGAGAGAAACATTCTTATTCATATTGAACTGTAAGTATAATAAAAAAATAGCACTGAAATAAATAATTTTAAACACTTCATTTGAAGTCGGCAAAATATTATGAACAATATATAGAGTTGCGATTACCTAATATGTAGTTAGAAACTGAACGACTATTACGATACTCATATTCAATTAAAGGAATATTTGTTATATGGTTTTGGTCCACTTTAATTTATGTTTGTTAATGATTTATCGTTACACTTAATTTTATACAATTTTCATAACTTTAAAAAATATGCTTATAATAGTACTGATATCTTGAATGTTTATTTTCTCATGTAAATATGTTTTAACAATGCATGTACAAGAGATAAAGCTCGAGATTTTTACGGAAGCATTCTTCAACTTTTGAAGAGATAATTTGAAAAATTGGATCGTCCTTAGAGTTGTATCACTCGCTTCATTATTTATATTTGTAATTGCTTTATCTTCTACAAAAGTAACCTCAAACCAAGTTAACAATTAATAGTTCATACGTACCAGTACGATATTTTGAATTGAAATAACTGATATTCTTTTGTATTGTCAGTATATGACGTCACAGTCGATAAGCAAGGTGTTTATCGACTGTGTGCATAATTTATATTAGACTGATAGTCTAATATAAATTATATTTTTTATCCTATAAATTTATCTATCTGAGCACAATATATATATATATATATATATATATATATATATATATACACACACACACACGTGTATATATATATATATATATATATATATATATATATACACACACACACACACGTGTATATATATATATATATATATATATATATATATATATATTCAGTATGAGAGTAAAACTCTGTAAGAGCAAAGTAAAAATTGTCTGCAAGTTCATACTTTATTTTAAATTAAAAAAAAATGTAAATGCAAATCTAACTTCAGCAAAGCGACAATCTCGTGGAACTTTTTCATGCCACGTTTTCACTGAAACAACAATTTTGGCTGTTTCTTTTCATTAGCTTTATATATTTATAAGGAAATTTATGAGTAAAAAAAAACAAATACATTCACTGATATTTTCCAGTGATACAATGTTTAATATTGTCAATTTTTGAGAGTCAATAGAAAATCTTTTTTTTTCTTGGGAGGGGGGGGGGGTATATTGGTGCCAGGATGTTAAAGTACTTGCTGAAAATTTTCGAAGTCTCAATAGTTAAAATATGTTAATGTTGTTAGCATATGATGAATGGATAAACATGCTTCGACAGCTTCTAAATAAACTAAAAGACTATTTTAACATTTCTAGCAACATAAACTACTTGAAATGGTCAATACATAGCACTATCAGTAAAGATAAGCTGAAAACCTTTCTGTGACAATCTTACTTGAATGCTGTTAGCATTAATTTAAGAAATAGCAGTATCTCAATTAATGAGAACTACCTAAGGTTTAACAAACATGACAACTGATAGCTGGTTTACATTATTTGTACTAGCAACACACATCTCATAGCTTAACGTTCGGGCTTTTTGTAGGTTTTTCTTTTAACCTCATTTTGCAGATTTAAGTACCAACCAGTTTCGTTATAAATATTTTAATAAGGAAGAATGTTCTGTCCAAGGAAATGATCCTTCATGTTCTAATAGTATGGATTATTACAAAAAGCTCTTGAATACAAACAGCTCTCAAGCTAATCTGTGACCAAGATATGAAATTGTAGTTGCTATACTAGAATTACATAATTAATCACATTTGCGCTAAAATACTCACTATTTATCGAGCATACGAAAACTAGAATATAATAAACGCAAAAGCTGATTTCTTTTTAGTGTTTTAAAAAGAAAAAGTGGTTTCATTGGACATCTAAAATGTTTTTTTTTTTGACTCTTGAGGAGCATTATGCTTTAGTTTACGCTTACAATTCCCGTTTAGACGAAACAATTCCATTGTCAAATAACCTGTCCCGTTGTCCCTGCATAGTTGCGGGACACTGAAATGTCCCGTTTATGAAGTGATAGAATAAAAAACTGGAAATATTCAAGCAGATAAATCGTTCAGTGGAATCTTAAAGCATTTTTTGACAATAAATGAATCATGCTAATGATATGAATCCTCACTAACTATGCAAACTTTAGCATAGTTAGTGAATATATTTATGTTTTTTAGGCTCTACTGCATTGGTAAAAGTAATATTTTTCGTTTGTGAATAACTTGAGGACTAGCATAGTTAAAATCGCGAGTTTTAAAGCGATATGAATAGTAAACGTGTAAGTGTGAGAAATTCTGCCAAAAATTCCGTTAAAAACAGCAGTTCTATTTTAAGCATTCAACTATGTTTTTTCCTGTAATAAACACAAAAGAAAAAACATGTGACTCTTTTTCTTAATTCACAAGCAAAATGCAGTTGCCCGAATTTGTTAATTACCCCGCTTTACGGAGAAAAAAAAAGAATAGGTCACCTCAGTAATACTCCATGAATATGATTTTATACTAAGTATCGTGGCAAAAATAATGACCATTATAATGCTTAGTCTGCTACAAGACGGTTTCAGAAAATACAAAAACATGAATGTCTTGAGAAAAAGTTCACTTCATATTACAAGCTAATAACTAATGTCTGAGAAGTAAATGCACAAGATAATTTTATTTAACTTTTGCAAAATGAATTTTGCGCATATTAATCATTAGCACTGGGTAGTATTGTGTTATTCTTTCCCTTTGAAATTTCACTATCGGAAGTAGTTTGTTATGAATAGAATCTGAAATTATAATTTTGATGAAGATAAGACTTCCCATTTCATAAAATTTCAAATTACTCATACCATGAAAATGATTTTCTCCATAACTAATGAGCCCGAAACAAGAGCTAATTCAATAAAACATTTGAAAGATATTTTTTTTTGTGTTGCTATTGTATAACTAAATCGGGTAATAAAAAAAGGAAAATACGCATAAAAGTAAAAATTAATTAACTCACACCGCAAAATATTGTTTCGACTAATTTTTCCTTAGAAAATTTAGAATAACAAAACTTATCCAAAATTATTATTGTTTAGAAATATAACAGAAATATTCATTGCAGGTACGTTTGGACGTTGGTCATTTCGCCCCAGAAGAAATCACCGTGAAGACAGTCGATGACCAAGTAGTAGTAACAGCCAACCACGAAGAAAAAGTGGACGAACATGGTCTCATCTCACGACAGTTCACAAGGCGATACCATCTGCCTGAAGGTGTTGAGGCAGAAAAGGTGACATCCACCCTCAGTGCTGATGGAGTTCTCCTCATAGAAGCCCCCAGGTAAAGACTGAAATTCATGTTTCACTCTTTAACTGTTTTATTTATTTTTTCCATAGAATTCGGTCTGAAACATGTATCATTTTTTATTGCATTTTATTGTTCATTTATTATTTACTCGCGGTTTTGAACAGTCAGAAAAGAAAACACAATAGACTGCAAACTATTATTTACTGGGAAACTATTGTTATCGATACGAAAAATGCGTCACTTAAAATAGTAAAAATATAAGCGAAACAGGAAAAGCGAATAGAAATATAATTGCTCGTACGGGGTACGGGCAAATCAGTAAGGTCACGCAAGCCGTGCCCGTACGGCGTACGGGCGAAACAGAGAAGGGGTTAAGGCAATTTACAGTTAAAACGAAACAATTTGGTTAGTACGAAATGTCGAAAATTCCCATGGAGTTGGTTCTTAAACCATTCGGTTATTCGCGCCCCAGTAGTCAACATTACCCGATTTCAGGCAGAAAGGGTACGCCTTGTATTTTTTACAGAGAACCTTCAACCCTTAGTTTGGCACATATCAAAAATTTAAAATTGTGACAATTTTTTTCTATTTTAGTTTTTTTGGGGTAAAATGCATAAATATTGTATAGGTAAAAAAATTTCATGGGAAGAAATGAAAAGAAAATCGGTTTTATAAATTGTGTATCCTGTAGGATGCACTGCCAAAGTAGCGAATAAGAATACATATAACGTGGTTCACTCGACCACAATATCAACTACTTTGGCACTATTGTAGATTTTATAAACAATAAAAATAATAAGCAAATAATAAAAAAATAAAAGAGAAGATACCTGTAATCGACGTGACGCCATGTTGTTTTGGTAGAACACACTGTAACACTTATAAACTTAATACTGAACGCGTTGCTTTGTAAATAGCCACAGTAAAGACAGATGTTGAAAAAGAAGGCTCGAATAATGCTATAGGTTAAAAACCAGCCCCCAAGAGGGCGCCTAATTCAAATTAAAAAATGTAGAAAGTGATGTATCCTGTAGGATACATTGCCAAACTAAGGGAGCTTTTCTACTTGACGACTCGACAACGACGAAAGTCGGACGGTAATACTGCAACGATAAGTACGGTGTCGTGTCGTCTTCAGCACCGTTTTTCCACTCAAACGATATCGTTTCTCCGAACGGGCCATTTTTCACCGCATTTCTTTTCGAGACAGTACTGTGATCGCACGTAAATCATTACAGCTCATCCATTTAACAGACTACGGCTGCTATGTTTACTTTACCTCCGCAGAAAAAGAAAACAAATGAAGAGATGATATGAGTGTGTGATATTCACAACTTAAAAAACATTCCCACCTTGTTTACTAAGAACGAAACGCTTATTATCTGCTGGCGCCGCAAAGCGATGAATAGCGAATATTCGCCAAGCGCTACCGAAGGGTTGCCATAGAACTTTTTTAAATTTTGTCCGCAGTTGGCCATAGTTCGCCATGATAGAGTTGGTCGTCGTAATATGGTAGTTTTGTTTTGTTTTCGTAGTTGTAATGCTCTTTAGTACTAAGCGAGTGTATCTCCATTTCGTTGTTACTAAACAAAATGTGTTTCGTTGGGAATCGGCTCTTCGTTGAACACCATCGCTTCATTACATTTTAGAGCTTTAAAATGACAGGTCTTGACGAATAGATTTGCCATTGATAGCTCTGCGGCGTCAACGCTATCAAAATGAAAATCTGAGCTTTTCCGAAGCAATTAAGATCGTTTGAGCAATAATAATGAAACAAAACATTAAATAGAATAATATTATTTCATTGCTGCATGTTTTATTTATCGTCTGCGATAATAAGCGTTTATTTTATTAATGCAGAAATGTCAAATTTGAACGCCATTGCTATTTGTTGCTCCTTCGAAGAAAGTAAACAGATGATTGATCGTCGTCCCGATTTTAAAGGCGAGACGGATACCATCCGACACGAATGGGACGACAAACGACAGCGTTCGGTCGGAGACGGCACAATCGTCATAGAATCGGGAGATGGAAAAGCGCATAGCATATTTTAATGCATTTTGCGTGAGCCAATGTCGGAGGACGACAATCATGCACGATTTATCGCTGTCGTGTCGGTAAGTGGAAAAGCACCCTAAGGGTTAAAGGGAAAGACCAATTTAGCTCCGAGACACATGCCATAAGGACCCGATTATAAGGTAGTCAACCGTTCGCACTAAGAAAAGGCAATGACAACAGAGAGAGAAAGAGAGAGAAAGCAGATCCATGCCCAAGTCGGGACTCCAACCCTAAACCTCCTCACCCGCATCCTGACTTCTCTGACCACTGAACAAGATGACCGGCCCCATAGAATAAGTTAGAGACAATACGCCATGCTAAGAAATTGAAGCGAAAGTTGCATTGACGTATCCCAACGTTCTTAGTTTCTAGCTAAAGATCTTGGGATACATTTCTTCAAAAGATAGCATTATTAAATCGCAATTTGTTGTGAATTTGAATTTAGCTTATGTTGGAAGTTTATGAAATTAAAACATGAACCAAAGATCAGCTAGTTTCTTTATTCTGTCTCTTTGCGAGATTGATAATAGCCGATCTCGTGTTGCGACCATGTTGCTACAGCCCCAGCCATTTTCTCGCCGTTGCATCGTATAACTACGGCTACAATTTCCTTTCCATTTTGTCATAGACGTGTCACCTCTATTAAATTGTCTTACTCTATAAAAATTCCCGAATTAGCTTGCATTAACCGTTATTCGTAATAACCGTGGTTAAATAAAGAACAGCTTCTCTACATCAAGAAAATACTGATATTTAATATTGTTACTATGCACAGTGCAATATAATTATCAGAATATTCAGAAATTTTTAAACTCATTTCTTAAAATTTAATGTTTTTGGAAATTTTTATAAAAGGATGATAATAAATAGCGATTGCGAGACTGGTTGTACTCCGAGCTAGGGGGACGTCGAACATTAAAATAACGCATATACGATCTTTGCGTTGCAACAATTGACAGTCCATTTTCAAAGTAAAATTCAATTATCTTCACCCGTTGTTCTGTTGTAAACTTATCCATGCCAAAAATTTCCAGGGATTAAATTTTTTAATTCTGAAAAGAGAAAAATAAATATATTAATAGAAAAAAGTTATTTAATTTTCAAAATGTTAAGTGACTTCTGGGCCACCCTGAGCAATCTTGAATACAGTGAAATGGAATGAAGTTTACTAAGAGCAATGCTATTATATGTTTCGAATAAATTTATTTTATTCTTTTCAGAAAAAGGCCACAGCAAGCTTTAGGTCCCAAC
>JAXGGA010024464.1:0-12003 GCA_038373865.1 Uloborus plumipes
GGAAAAGGGTTTGATCCACTGTTTGTGGTGCAACTAATATTTTTGTTTTAAAAATAGAAATAGTGACTACTGTCTTTCCAAAAAGTCATGTTTGAAATACGTGCTTAAAATTTTAACTTTAAATTTTCTGTATCTTAATTCTTCCTATCCGCTTCAAAACGAACGTGAATTTACAAACTTAAAATTCTTCTGGGATAACGGTAGGTTTTTATGTGACAGCAACATATTTTGACATTTCTAAATTTTCTGACATCAGATAATCATAAAAGTTTAAATGCTTTTTGAGTTTCTAATAAAACTTTTCGTTTCTCTCGTAAGTTATGCATATGGCGTTTTAAACTTTTTTGGGATTTATTAGCAAATTTAAGTTGCATAAATGTGCTTACACAGTCAAACTTTGCCAAAAGATTGTTTTTTAAGTACTCGTAGATTATACTAAAGTACAATAAGTTATAGATTAAAACGGCTTGATTTTATGGTCTGTCAACCCCTTCTTTTTCCTACTAACCATGCATCTTGCTTAGAACTTCAGCTTCAGTTTTTAAGCTATCCAATTACTTTTAAATTTCTGGTACGAACAAAACTTTACAATTTTTTATGAGTACTTTGATTGTTTCCTTAACAATGCAACAAAAAAAGCCCTTAAAATTCATTTTTCTGCAAATCAGGTTTTATGCCAAATTCGCTTCTTTTAAAAGTTATAAATCAAAATATTGCTCTCCTATTTTCACCAGTCTTTGCAGACTTTGTATTTATACTATTATACAGAGCATGTACCAAAAAATAATATAATGGCAATATTTATTAGTTAATGTCTCTTTTTCAAATACTAATCAAGTATAATTACCGAAAAACTCACAAAAAAAAGGCTTCAAGAGCTCTAAAATTTTATTTTTAACATATAGTTTTATGATTTGCCCTAGTAACGACTCAAAGAGTTGCTTTAGGGGTTGGTTTTCTCAAATTAGTCTAAAAAATAAATTTACAGCAAGTCCGAAATTCTTAAAATTTTTCTTACAAGTTCGAAGAATAATTTTCATTTGTATAAAACTTTATATAAGTAGTTTTTAAAATATAGTTTATTACTGATTTTTACAAAAACTTTATCAATAAATGTTATTACGATGTTTTTTTAACGGATTTTCTTCGTATCAAAAAAAAGTTCCGAAAGAAACCTTAATCTTTTTCATGGTCTCTGATTTCATTTGACATTAATAGGTACCAATTTGTTGTAAGAAGCAACTTTTGTTTCACTTTCAGATTTTTTTTCTTTCTACATTAAAAATATTGCCTATTTTATACGCTCACTCGTTACCAATATTTAAAATGTCGCTGAAACATTTAGTAAAGCATGATTTTACCTGGAAACTTCATACATATAATTTCTGTTACCTTAACCATTAAGGATGATAAATCGCTCACCTAAAAAGAAAACAAGAAAAATATTATACATAGAATTTGCAAGCTTTAGTAATTTTACAAAAAGTAACTTTTATATATACATTTCTACTTTTAAAAACATGAGGCAGAAAGAACAGGTGGTTTTCGGGAGTCTAAAGACCATGATTATGTGTGTGGCAGTTACAACTAAATGCAAAATATTTTACCTGAGAATTATTATTTTTTTCATGTGTCATCACAATTTTTTTCTGTTAATATATAAATTAACTCATAGTTCCCGTAAAATTTCAGTCACCAATTTAGTTAGAACAAACGTTTATACTTTCTAAAGAGTGTCTAAAAATTCAGTAGACGGAATCCAACCCTTATTCTTTGGCGTTTCAAGCAATCGACTTAATCACGCTAGAACTACTGAATTATATGTCATTGAGTTATACGTAAGCTGTTGTAAATTTTAAACTGCTTTTTATAACTGGTGAAGAAGAAAAAAAATTTAACGCTTTTATATGAAAAATAATATTTTTACCATTAAGTAAATCTGGACATCAAATTATTTAACCAGTTGAAAGGACATTGAAAATATAGTGCTCCGCTTGATGATTGCTGAGGACTTAAAATGGAAGACCTTTGCAAATTAACTACGAAAATAACTCACCTTAAGTAAGCGCCAATTACCCATTTGTGTTACCCAAAAAAGGTGAAAACATTGTCAATGCCGGAGGTGAACTTACCAGAGAAGCACTATATCCCTCTTCTTGTTTGATCAAATGCATCGTGTCATAGATTGTAACCCATTGGATCTTTACTTACAACAATTCGGCAAAAAAATACAAAACGGCAGCGGAAGTTAAATTTGATCGTCTATGGTCCCATCTGTACGCTAATTTCTCCACAAAAACTAATTTTGCTTAATAAAAGTGTATATGCATAAGGCCCTGCACTGTAGAAAATTACTGTTGTTCTTACAGTATAATGCAGCTAATTTTATGGTAATAAACTGTAAAAAATTGTCATTTTACAGTAATAAACTGAAAAATCGCTAATTTTACAGTTTATTACTGTGCATTTTACAGTTTTAAATCGAAACTTTTGCTGCCAGTATTACACTGGTCTTTTTACACTGTAATACAGCTAAACTTTACGGCAATAAACTAAAATTAACTTTCTATAAGAAACTATAAAATTGCTAGTTTTAAGGTTTATTACTGTGCATTTTACAGTTTTAAATTGGAATCTTGGTTGCCAATATTATATTGTAAAAACAACAGTTCATTTTTTGCAGTGTGTGTATAGGGTTACTAAAACTTGGTTTGTCATAAGAAAGTAGAAGTTAACAGAAATTGCGAGAAACGTAAAGTGACTTTCAAACACAGTTTCAGAATAGCCCAAAATAAAGAGGACGCAAAATTTATTGTCCTTTTAATTAAAAAAATGTTACTCAATAGGAACATATCGTCGTAACTATTGTTGACAGTAAAATTTGTATTTTATCTCAAAATATCCCGTTTGATTTACCTCATTCTATGAAGTAATAAGATTGATATCATATAATATTTAGCTGTACTTTCATCTATGCAAGACGCTGAATCTTATAGGTATTTCTTTTCTTAAAAATGGGACACGTTACTGAAAGGGGAGAAAGATATAGATATACCGTATAGAAAAAACAAAATATCAACCCGATGGAATATAACTACTATAGTGATTTTTGTGCAACTAAAAAAATGCATAACAAACGAAAGAAATGAACATTCAAACATAGAATATATCAAAAAATACAACATTTGGATGATTGGAATTTTAACATTCCAATCATCTAACTTTTAAAAAAAATTAAGAATTTTTTTTTTTTTTTTTGATACAGCACTATTTAAAATAAACTTTATAGTAACAAACGTTTTGAGTCATTTTAACTGAGCAAGTCACTACTGATATTTTTTTTCAATATATTGAAAAACAGAACTATGTAACAAAGATTTTAATATAGAAAAGCATAAAATGTTATTAATTATGTCCAGGAAACTGAGTTGGATTATTTTTATTTAACAAAATTAGTTTTACCATAAACAAAAATCAATTAAAAATTGTTCGCAATAAAACTAATTTGATTCATTACGTTCATATTTTAGCTCATAATTCTTAAAAAAAATTGTTAAAAATAAAAAAAGTAAGAAAGAAAGAAAGAAAACGTGTTCTTTGCTAAATGTATTCTCTCTAAATCCGTGATCGATACATGTTCCTGATTGACGCTTATGAAGTAAATGTAGACAAATATGTTCTTATACATGCCATCTCATTAATCTTTGTCAATAAAACGCCAAGACAGAAAATTTCTCCCTATTTGTCACATAAAGCAGCACGCTGTCACAAACTGTAACTGTGACAGACATTTTGATGTTCATGAGGAGTAATCGTTTTTGGTTCTAGAGAGCACTTGCTGCTATTTCTTTTGTATTCCCCATTCAAGTTCTTTATTTAAACATGCGGGGAAAATTGTAAAGAAGCTTAAAAGGTACGTTTGCTGTAAAAATAATTTATTATTAACTTGGATAAGGGCAAGAAATAATAATGCATTATGTGTGGTTGCGTTTTTACTTCAATAAAAAAATGCTGAATTACCAAGGCCGTAATTTCGGGGGATCAGGGGGGGGGTCAATTGACACCCCCCTGACTTTGAGAAATCAATGTATTTACATATAAGTGGGCGTGGTTTTTAATGTTTTCCAATGAAATTGCATTGTGTTTGAACCCTTTGCATACCCCTGGAAAACCTTGCAATGACGTCTCTCTGAATAACACTCAATGGTATTAATATGGTATTGAAGTAAAATTTTTCTCTTCAAAATGCTTTAATTTATTTACTTGAAATATTGTGTTATAAAACATTGAAAACCCTTATTTTAGATATTTACTCAGTTTTTTGGTCACACGTGATTATATAAAAACACAGTAGGCCCTCTCATAATTGTTGTAAAAGTGACTAATGCGCAAGTCCTTAGCTACTAAACTCACTTAGCTACTAAAATGGCTCAAAAAAAGTGTGCTTCTTGAATTTTATGTATTGAAGTAATAATATGTTTAAAATAAAGCTTTTATTTGTAGTAATGTTAAATGATCCAAATTGTTAATGATTACCTATTTTTAGCTATCCTAATCAGCTACTGTTTCCTATTGTACTGCTTTTACTATTCCTGAATAGAGGGGGGGGGGGGGTGCGACCTCATACATTATTAGCGACAGATGAAGGGAGAGACGTTTGTTTATACTCGTATTATTGATCAAGTATGGGATAGAGCCTAATAGATTGAGAAAATCTGATTACTTAGGTCATAAACGTTTTTTATTTTGCTTTATTTATTTTTATTTATGTATTTATTTTTGTTTTTTTATAAATATTTTATGTCGTTTTATTTTGATTTTCGTATCATTGTTTTTTTTTCTTATAAGATTCATTCGCCACTTCACAATTAATATTATCTGATGCTATTGGCACATATTAAGTGAGCGTTATTAAGGTACATTGTAAGTGAAGTTTTTCTTGAAATTTAGAGTTGCTTAATTTTACCCCCAAAACTCATTTCCAGTGCAAAAAACACTATTCTTACAGATTAATGTTTGCAAATTGCTGTCGCTCAACTAGAGTATGTCAATCAATATTTGTGTCCTGTCTTATAGTAGAAAAAACGCAATCTGTCTGTTGAAATATTTTATAGGTTACGAAACAAATGCCAAAAGTTTAATCTAAAGAAAATTGAAAAATGCATTGCCTCGGAGTAAACCTAGAAATATATGGCAGAGTATTAACCAAACGATTTGAGAGGAAGCAGACTAAACTTTTTTTGAAATTGCAAATTGTTCAATGTTCATGACGCATATTGATAATATTAGAGAATTAAACTATAAAGTACTACTTTAAATTGCGTTTCACTGATTACTAATTAAAAAAAACACACACACATTTTTTTGGTTGGTACTTAAACACACTGTGGTACTTGAACACTGGAAGTTTTGAAATACTTTTTGAACACATTTTAACCCCTTATCTTCTTACTTTTTTTTAGATAACTCTGAAACGTACTTCTTGGAACAGTTTCCATTGCCGGTACAGATTTACCGTTATGGTTAATATTATCATTATTGTTGTGTCTTTAGTGAACAATAGGGAAAGATTTGGTGCATTGCTTCGAGATGTTGAGTCTCTTAATTTTATTTACATACAATATAACTTGATTCACAACCCAAAGAAAGTAAAATAACATCCAAGGTATCGATGAGAATTAAACCTACACCCTTCAGATTACCAAGCGAAGCTATGACTGCAGAACCACGGGGTGAGGGGGGGGAGGTTCATTGCCAGAACATTACCGGAACTGCATTTGCCATTATTACTATTATTATTATTATTGTTATGGCTTTAGTGAACACTATACTGTAAAAAATATTAATGTTGTTTTTACAGTATAAAATAGCTAATTTTACAGTAATTAATAGTAAAATCAGTACTTTTAGTATTTAACAGTTTTAAACTGGAACCTATACTTCCAGTATTATACTGTTGGTTTTACAGTGTAAAGCAGCTAAATTTAACGACATGAAATTGTATAATTCCTAACTTTACAGTAAGAAAATGTAACATTGCTAGCTTTAGTTTATTACTGTGCATTTTACAGTTTTACATTGGAAATGCGGCTGCAATATTATACTGTAGAAACACTAGATAATTTTTTTGCAGTGTAAGGAAAGTTTTGGTGTATTGCTTCGTGAGGTTGGGTCTCTTAATTTTATTTATATGCAAGATAACTTGATTCACAACACAAAGAAAGTAAAATAACACCCAAGGTATCGATGAGAATTAAACCTACACCCTTCAGATTACCAAGCGAAGCTATGACTGCAGAACCACGGGGTGAGGGGGGGGAGGTTCCTTGCCAGAACATTACCGGAACTGCATTTGCCATTATTACTATTATTATTATTATTGTTATGGCTTTAGTGAACACTATACTGTAAAAAATATTAATGTTGTTTTTACAGTATAAAATAGCTAATTTTACAGTAATTAATAGTAAAATCAGTACTTTTAGTATTTAACAGTTTTAAACTGGAACCTATACTTCCAGTATTATACTGTTGGTTTTACAGTGTAAAGCAGCTAAATTTAACGACATGAAATTGTATAATTCCTAACTTTACAGTAAGAAAATGTAACATTGCTAGTTTTAGTTTATTACTGTGCATTTTACAGTTTTACATTGGAAATGCGGCTGCAATATTATACTGTAAAAACACTAGATATTTTTTTTGCAGTGTAAGGAAAGTTTTGGTTCATTGCTTCAAGAGGTTGGGTCTCTTAATTTTATTTATATGCAAGATAACTTGATTCACAACACAAAGAAAGGGAAATAACATCCAAGGTATCGATGAGAATTAAACCTACACCCTTCAGATTACCAAACGAAGCTATAACTGCAGAACCACGGGGTGAGGGGGGGGGAGGTTCCTTGCCAGAACATTACCGGAACTGCATTTGCCGGTATTACTATTATTACTATTATTATTATTATTGTTATGGCTTTAGTGAACACTATACTGTAAAAAATATTAATGTTGTTTTTACAGTATAAAATAGCTAATTTTACAGTAATAAACTGTAAAAATTTGCTAATTTTACAGTAATTAATAGTAAAATCAGTACTTTTAGTATTTAACAGTTTTAAACTGGAACCTATGCTTCCAGTATTATACTGTTGGTTTTACAGTGTAAAGCAGCTAAATTTAACGACATGAAATTGTATAATTCCTAACTTTACAGTAAGAAAATGTAACATTGCTAGTTTTAGTTTATTACTGTGCATTTTACAGTTTTACATTGGAAATGCGGCTGCAATATTATACTGTAAAAACACTAGACATTTTTTTTGCAGTGTAAGGAAAGTTTTGGTTCATTGCTTCAAGAGGTTGGGTCTCTATTTTATTTATATGCAAGATAACTTGATTCACAACACAAAAAAAGGGAAATAACATCCAAGGCACGGGTGAGAATTGAACTTACGCCCTCCTGCTTACCAAGCGAAGTTATGACTACAGAGCCATTGAGGTCACACTATATTTTTGAAAACATTATTCATTTTTGATACAACAGAGAAAAATCAAGGTGATGTGAACAAATCAAGCAGTTTTCAAAGAACTGAACTTAATATTTGTTAATTTTACTATACTGTAAAACATAACTGTAAAAAAGAATGTTGTTTTTGCAGTATAATACAGTTAATTTTATAGTAAAAAACTAAACTTTTTTTTATTTTAAAGTAATAAACTGTAAATTTGCTTACCGTGCATTTTACAGTTTTAAACCCGAAACTCGGCTGCCAGTATTATAACTGTTGTTTTTGCTGTATAATATTGCTAAATTTTACGGCAATAAACTGTAAAATGTCTAACTTTACAGTAATTAAGTATGAAATTGCTAGTTTTACAGTTTATTACTGTGCATTTTACAGTTTTAAATTGAAAGCTCGACTGCTAGTATTATACTGTAAAAAAAAGCTCCTTTTTTGGAGTGAATATATTATATTTACAAGAGTACATTCAGCGGAAACTTACATGAAAGTAAATATTAGGCAAATATGATTTACTATAGGCTGGAAAATCACTAATATATTTGTCTTTTCCGTCAACGATATATTTCACTTATGCCAAATACAAGATACGTTAAATTCAGCTTTTGATATTTTCACGCCAAACTGTAAGTTGCTCATCATCAAGTCGTTGCAATAACAAGTGAAGTAGCATTCAAGTTTGATTAACATTGAAAAATCTTTGATATGAAATATTCACTGTGTTGTTTGCTGTCATTAGATTCTTGAATAGTACTTCACTATTACTTCCATCACAGTTATCTTCCAATGTTTATCGTTTCTTTCTTTTTTATAAAATATTATAAAATCTGTCAGAGTTTTCGGAAAACATGTTTAATTTTTTTTTTTTTTTTATCGTGAAAAAAACTTTGGATTAACTTTCTGTTACACTAAATCATTTGACTCATATTCAAACATGCATAGTTTTGCAAATCAAATCACGCAGACAATTTCATTGTTTCAAGAGCTTCGTCAATTTTAATATGTTATGTCACAAGAATTCTGTGTTCCTTCTTGAAACTCCTAAGTACATTTACACTTCGCAAATAACGGTAAAAACAAAGCAAAACCATTAACATTTTTTCTTTATGTCTAATAACTTCATTATAAGCATTAATGTGCTAAATCGTTATGTATGATTTCTGTAAAAACATTTTGAAGACCACAAGTTACTCGTGTACATAATTTAAGCTATTTTTTCTGTAATTTCTAATAATTGTTACATATTTTTTACGAACACAGTTAACATTTCTTCATGTTTTTTATTTGGGGGGGGGGGGGGAGATAGAGAGAGCTAGATTTTGTACATGTAATTTTGCAACAGAAGATATCTCTATACTATAGATTTTTTTTTTCGCTAACTCAAAAGCTTCAAAACAGAGCACAAAACAAGATTGTTTATCTGAACAGCCCGTTTAAGGTTTGGTTCCAAAAGTCAGTTAAAATGCCCGAAATCTTAATAAGCCACCAGAAATACACTAATAAGAACAGATACTCATACCTGGTTAGCATTAGCTACATTAGCTAGAATGCTTTAGGAATCCTCGAAAATCAAGATCATGTCAAATCTTTACAAAAAACGTATCAAAGTTTTTCTAGAGGTGCTGTAATATACTCAAAAAACGAGATTCGCTGTAATTGAGAAAATTTCTGTACTCTTCAAGGATATTTTAGGTTAATTTCATGAAAGTTACTCAGGAAGGAAACTTTCCTGTTTTTTCCCGAAATGTTACGGGCAGAACTTAGGCACATCAGTTGCCTATTTTTGCCAAGAACTTCTTTGATTTTATTTTTTTAGTGTAAGAATACCCGTTTAATTAAGTCTATTCCATGAATTACGAAACGATGCTTTGTCTTTTTAAAAAGATTGCATAAAGAAACAACTTTTAATCCTGTTTCTATGAAAAAATCCATCATATTAATATTATCATCAAATAATCGTCTAATAACCTTGCTTAAAATGACACTGAAACATTTAGCAGAAAATTATTGTTCATTAATGTGGGTTAATTGCAACCGCAAGGTCCATCCACGTATGCTGACGATATAAACTCCAAGGATATCAGATAGTAAAAAGCAAAGACGTGAAAAACAATAGAAACTGAGTAAAATATAAGATGTGATTGCAACTAATAGATAAGCACTGCCATGAACTAAAATTAAAAAAACGTGATATTACTTCTTAGATTAATTTTATGTAATAAATATAATTTTGAATTTGTAGGTATATGTTGAGCTGATAAAAGTGTTGGTATTAAATTACACTTTTCAACAAGTTTGAATTAAACATTAGAAAGTTTTAAGATTTTAATATCTTAAAATTCAGAGAGAATTCAAACCCTAATGTCGTAAGCTAACCCATATGCATAAAGTCAACTCAAAAAGTATTCTGAATTACAATAAAAAACATTTAAATACCTTTCTGGCTTTAAAAAATATTTAACAATGAAGAAAGAAGAAAAATCATTTCTGTCTAACAGAATTTTTTAATAGTTCCGCCAAAAAACCTTCATAAATTTGAGACGCTTTACTAGAAACACAACTTTTTATCTTTGCCTCCCAAAAGAAGACCCTAATATCTGAACATAAACCGTTTGATGCGAAAAAGAAGATTTCCAGTAAACGAAAAAAGTTTTCTTTTACGACAGCTTCATAAAATTCTTATTTCTCTGAGAAAGGAATCATCATTATCTGATTTTTTTCTTTCTTTTTTTTATCCATTTCTAAAAAATTAAAACTCACAATGACTTCGAACTGGAAGGTTGTATTTTTCTAAAAGAATTGGGAACCACTTTATACTCGTTAAAAAAGTTACCTTAAGACTCGTTAAAGAAGATCAACAAAGAGGGAATAGATTTAAAAAATTCTGTATTATTTTTTTTTCTAGCGTTAAGATTTCACCTAATGTTAATTACTTCTAAAATTATTAGAAGGTTGCTCCAGATCCAAGAAAAATATTTACATTTCCTTAAACTAAGTATTATGGATCTCTCCCCCCCCCCCGGGTCATATTAAAATAGTTTGATTAGCATATTGATAAAAAAGTGGAGAAATAAATACAGAGTGATTATAAAACAACTCGAGAACTCTGAAAAATGTGTTATGCAATTATCATTCCATAGTTTTGATTTATTATAAAGGTTTTAAAAAATTATACATCTAAAGTAGAAACATATGTTACGTTAGTTAGGTCGACGAAAGCACTTGTAGTTTCAAAAAATAAAATGATCCTCACATTTTTATCAACTACTTTCCTTCACACAGTTGAAAATATAATGACTTTCAACTATTTGTGATTGGTAAGTTAACGTTACAATACTCTAATTAAAAATAATAACCATCAATCAAAGTGCATCATTGTAGTTTAGTGACAAGCACTAAATGTGATTTGAGAAGCATTGGAAATTTCTTAGCAAACTCCAGTCATTTTTCATTACATTCTTACTTAATAACAGAGAAAGCTTCGTTCGCCTTCAATTATGTTTAAGCAATCAGCTTTTGTTCAATCTTTTACTTTTCTGTTCAAATACATGCTTTAAACATTATTTCTTGAGACGGTGACACTTGCTGTTATCAATCATTTACGTCAGATATTACAATGAGATTTCTTTTTCATTAAAAATACTTGGCATTAAAAATGAGTCTATAACGAAATTTATTAAGCTTATTATTACTTTATATTGCTGTTTTTCTTAAAATCTAAAAAAATAAATATATTTTTTTAATTTTTCATTTTTATATGATTCGATACTTTAAAAGTAAATATTGAATAAAAATTTAATAAAATATGGAATAAAACAAATTGAATAAAATATAACTGTTGAATATACAAGGTGCTAAAAAACTAGGCAAGGGTCAGTAAAATCTGCACCAATCGATTTAATTGCAGATACATACAAATGTTTACATTTTCACCGCAATCATTAGCATAACCCCAAATCATGAGCTTTGGGCTGCCATTTACAAACTCTACTTAACCCTCCAGCGGTTTGGCAGTTCCTGAATTACATCATAAATGAACGTGATAAGACGTTCAGAACCATCAGGGGGTTAATAGAAAGAAAAACTGTCCTTTTGAAACACTGGTATTGCTTTTTTGTAAATGCGGTGGCTTCACATGTCTTGTAAAAGAGTACCACCATCATTCTAAGGTCAACCACGAGAGAATTATTAGCTATACTTCACTTCACTAAAGGATTCCCTGTTACTATTGCTGATTCAACGTCTTGGATGGAGTCCTGAATATACCTTACTTCTTTTTAATCCTGGATATGAGCTAAATGACCACTGATCCATCGCCCGAATCCTTTGATTGGAGTAGGAACTTGGAAAACTTTGTGACCATGACACATTTAACTTTTACAAGACCCTTATCGCGTACAAAGATTTTTTTTTCAGCCAGTATCGACGAAGCAACCTTTCAGACAAAAATTTGACGCTTTACGGATGAAGTTCCTTCAGACGG
>JAXGGA010024465.1:0-11997 GCA_038373865.1 Uloborus plumipes
ATTCCGTTTAAAATAAATTCTGTCTGAACCAAACTGTTATAATTAGCAATTTTTATCCTGAATAATAGAATATCCTGCTTATTACTATTATTTTTTTTGAGACAAATAGGCTATTAGACAGTGTTTTATGTTTTTGTGAGCTAGGCAGGGGTGGTGAGTAGCTATCACTATAGAAGTCAGTCAAACACCCCGAGGGCATTGAGAAGCTAGTGGACTATAAGATAGTGTAAAGGGATTTTCTCTTCTAAGTTGTACATGCCATTGTACATTTTTAGAACTTGTCGAAAGAAAAGTTTTCTTTTTGTTCAAACATATTATTCATATTTTAACATTATCTTATTTTTACATTTTAGCAGGCCCGATGCTTCACATTTTTCCAAATAGTGGGGCAAATGGTGTATACTCAATGTAAATTATACTAAAAAGTAGCAAAAACCTCAAAAGTAGCAAAAAAGTAGCAAATACATTGATTTCTAAAAGTTGAGGACAATTGACCTCCTCCCTCTAAATGATGGGTCTGAAATTAAATTATGTTAGCATTTCGTTTCAATCAAAGTTTCTGATGTTTCATTTGTTTTGTAATCGTTTACTAAAATTATACTACATTTCACTTTTCTTGTACTTTAATTTCTGAATATTGATATGTCACATTTTTAGTTGATTTAATTTTGATAGATTTAAAATATTGTGCTTTGTAAAATAAATGTATCTAAAGCAATGTTGGTATTCTAGCACCATGCTCCAGAAAAGTACCTGGGTGTGGATATCCGGTACCTGAAGAATACCAGAAAGGTGCCAGGATCTGGATCCCGGTACCTGAAGAAGGGTACTGGGGTCTGGACCCCGGTATCGGTATAAATTTAGGTATAAAAAAAGATACTGGTTTATGAAACACCGGAACCAGTAACTGCTCATCTCCAGTGCTGTCCTTACCGGAACCGATGTTTCATAAACCAGTACTGACCAGATCCCAGTATCAGAAGGATACCGGGGTCTGGTCAGTACTGGTTTATGAAACATCGGTTCCGGTAACTGCTGATTGGTGGGATTGTGTGAATACCGGGTCTGGTGACCCCGGTATCAGAAGGATACTGGGGTAGGATACCGGGGTCTAGTCAGTACTGGTTTATGAAACATCGGTTCCGGTAACTGCTGATTGGTGGGATTATGTGAATACCGAGGGCTGGACAGTACCGGGGATGAGCAGTTACTGGTTCCGGTGTTTCATAAACCAGTATCTTTTTTCATACCGATAATTTTTTTTTCCAATAGGGTTAAATTAGCAATTTTACAATATATTACTGTAAAATTGGCAACTTTACAGTTTAGTATTGTAAAAGTAGCAATTTCAGTTTATTTCTGTAAAATAATCAATTTTTACTTTTTTTTATAAAATTAGCTGTATTATACTGTAAAAACAACATTCATTTTTTACAATGCATCAAACAAAAAACAACAAAAAAAAAAGATACTGTTTAAATATCAACTACGCCACAAAATGGAATGACTGTTTTCCTACATTTTAGTGAAAGTATAAATGCTAGTGTGAATGCTAAATAAAAAATGAATTTCTGTAGTGAAGTTTTTCTAATTGTTAACTCATGAATCCAAGCAAGCAAGCATGCTAGTAAACGTCAAGCAGGACTTTACATATACGTTGCAATACATAAATAATCTCATACATTTTTCAGAGAAAAAAAATGCATGCGAATTACTACAAAAGGGATCGCCCAGTTTAGAAGTCCAGACATATACAATAGAGACTTGACCTTCACTTAATTTTGACTAAATTATTTTATGAATTTGTGTTTTATCAATAACACGAAATGCTATAATGCTTTATAGAAAATTCAATTTTTAAGATTTCCTTCAGCGCCAGAGGTTAAACACTTTGAGGCAAGAAACTCCACTTTTTGAAAATTGTCAGCTATCACGAAAAAGCTTTTTAAAACTAATTTTAAAAGATCGTGCTTTATGTTTCAGTTTAAGTTAGATTTTGCTTCTATCAAACACATATCAGAGACATTTTAATAATGTATAATGTTACCCGTGCGTCCTTAATTGTTAGGTACTAGAGTTGTAACGTTTCTACTTCAATTATAGATAGTAATCCGAGAAAATTTTAGAATTTAAATAATAATTCAAATATAATATGATTTTAATAAGGAATTTAAGCGGGTATTGTAATATCAAGCACTTTGATTTTATAACAGTGCAACAAAATAAGTAATGTTTATCTTTATTTTATTTTAAAATATTTTAGTCGCAGAATTTTACAGCTTCATCAGTTGAACATGTTGTAAAATATTGTTCGAAGATGTTTCGTTTTTGTGCATAATAAAAGATAACCTTTTTTCACATATTTCAACGCAAAACATAAAGCCGGCAAAAAGTCGTGTCATCCCCTTGTACCGAATTTTACAGTTTTGAAGAAAAGATAAAATACATCAAACTGCTTTAACAAATAGGGGGAAGCCACTTTTCCACCATCGATAAACCAAAATCCCCCTTTTTTTAACGTGCTCGGTATACACAGCAGCAATTTTGAGCGACCCGAATTTCACTTATATATTCCGCATGGGTTCAAAGCTTTCCCTAAAAATAAGCTCTCGTCATAATTCCGAGCTAGCGTGTAGGCCGATTTTCCGCGGTGCCTGCACCATTTTTTTTTTCTTTTAATGCGTATGCGTGACGTATCAAAGGGGAGATCAGGTGAATTTCCCTCCCCTTTTCACCGCTCTGCATCTGTCTCCTAGTCCCATTTGGTGGGTGGTTCAGAGGATTCAACATGAATAGCGCAATCTCAGTTTTCAAATATTTACGACATCTAAAATGCTCCTTAGGGCTGACTAGATCGTTTTGTTTCGGAGTTATTTTTACATTAATTGTATTTTGTTTTTCTTTCTTTCGTGCACGGTGAAACAAAGTAGATGTTGCCGATTGCGATGAATAGATTGCTACTCGACAAGGCTCTGATTTTTTTCTGAAGTGTGTTCAAAGGCTTACAAGTCAGTACTTTATTGGCGTACACTGCAAAAAATGAACTTTTGTTTTTGCAGACTAATACTGACAGCCGAGGCTCCAATTTAAAACTGTAATATGCATAGTAATAAACTAAAACTAGCAATTTTACAGTTTTCTTACTGTAAACTTAGAAATTTTACAGTTTATTTCCGTAAAACTTAGCTGTATTATACTGCAAAAACAACAGTATAATACTGGCAGCAGAGGTTCCAGTTAAAAACCGCAAAAAGCACGGTAATAAACTGTTAAAGTAGCAGCTTTGCAGTTTATCACTGTAAATCAGCAATTTTACAGTTTAATACTGTAAAAGTAGAAGTTTTACAGTTTATTGCTGTAAAATTAGCAATTTTTTCGGTTTAGTACCATAAAATTACCTGTATTATACTGTAAAAACAACACTAATTTTTTACAGTGTACTACTGATTTAAATATATTGTAGAAATACAGGTTGTAATAAAGTAATAGGCAATTACAACCAATTGTCTGGAAACAAGGAAAAAAATCCCTTTAATGGCTATCAGTTTTTGCTGATTTTTATTGCATAAGGAACTTATTTTGATTATAATTTACTTATAATCAAAATAAGTTCCTTATGCAATACAGGCGAGCGACCTTGCGTTTATTTTTTGCTTCCTTGGACAATGTAAAGTGCAGTATTGAATCAGTAGTTCCATGTTACCTTAATTTTTACTTTTATCATCCTTGAAGGAATATTTACGGGCTTTTTGAGCACGTCCGTAGGTACATATGCATCTATGTCTAATCGTATGCTGATATCTTGTATATAGGATATGTATACGGCGTAGTTGTACCTATCCTCCTCAGTGGCATATATGAATGTTTAAAAAATTCTCACTAATCCACTAATTACATAGTTTTCTTTACTATTCAAACTGTGTTCCACTTTGACGCTTCTGTTGAATGTTTATCGTTATATGAGCTCTATTTTTTTCATTTAAAAAAAGTCCTCGTCAACCCGAAACAAATGTCTCCAAATATAATTGCTATTTTAAATTTCAAACAAAAGACTATATTTTTCTCACTCTCAAGTTTGTTCCACCAAATGAACTGAATTAGATTGATATTTTTTTCGTGGCCATCTATCTGCATACTATATGCGTACGGTAGTTGCTATTAGTAAAAGATAAATTTCTAGAGCTATTGAGGGATTTACCTATCTGTTATTTTTTGAACCCACATTTTTTACCTTTTCTTCATTGCTTGAATAAAATTACTTCTACCTAAACGGAACAAACTTAATTTATAAAACTAACAGTATTACGGAAAACCCGATATTACGGAAAGTAGTTGACACTCGCACGAGTACTTAAAATTATACTAGAAGTTGACACTCATACTTGTTGCAGAACGAAACGACATAAGAATTTAAAACTGTACAAACTTTTAACATATAAAACGATGCTAAAATATTCAGTGTCACTTTTTAGCTTATTCTTAACTGATCTTTTGGTGTTGTATTTTTCTTGGTCATTTTTTTTTTTTGTCTTCATTAGTGTCAAGTTGTAGTACAGTGTCAACTACCGGTGAGTCTGTCAACTACTAGTGGTTTTATCCCAACACTGTTCAGCAATTAATCCGAGAGTTTAAAATACTTAACCCGTGCAAATCAGGCAAGTTATAATTTATTTAAATTACAGCACATTTTGCACACAACTGAACTTTTAAACTTTTATTTTTACTTACAAAAGCGTAACATTAAGTCATAAAATCCAATCAACGTCAATTTCATTGCAATGTTGTGGGGGGGGGAGGCATTCTTATTCTGCGTTCTAAAAAACTGTGGAAAGAGAAACATGAACAACTCGTTTATGGCAAGATCTTTTTCTTCCTTTGAGAAAAGTCCGGAGAAAATCCAGTAATCCAAGCATCGTCTATTTCAGTTCTCTATAGTATACAGCTGAAGCAAAATAAAAAAAGGGTATACCTCAGAGCAGTATCGATCCAATTCGCTCATTAGGCAGGGCCTCCTTTTTAGCCCTGAGTTGTTCATCTGGAGTCCCTCTAAGTTAGAATTAAGAGTAAAGGAGGATAAAGATGCTTTAAGAGCACCTGATTAAATGACTCTTAGGAAGGAATCGATTGCATTTAGCCTTCAGGAAAGACATTTTTTTTTTTTTTTTTGCTATTGGAAGGGGTGACCCGCGTTTTTGCTCGGTCCATTCGTTTCGGTAGACATATCGTAATTACAAATACGCCTGAGTGCATTGAATTCAGCAGAAAATATTTTTTATGTTTCTGTTATGATGTTGATTTCTATTGGGATTTAAAAGGTCATTTGGTTGGCCTTTATGGTTTGGAATAATTTCTTATAACAGTGTATGCGTGAAGCGTAAATATTTGAAAGATAGGAACATTTATTTTTAGAGAGAAATGGGTTAAGCTATTGTTTATTAGCGAGACCAATATTTTTATAGGTTATATCTTATTATGTGAGATATTATAGATGTGATTTATTATATGTGTTATATTATGTGAGATATTATAGACGATGCACATAATATAAAAGTAACAACTGAAATCTTGTCAGGTAGCGTACAACATGCTGCTATAATAGAAATATTCATAATAAAAAATATCAATATTTAGCAGCATTAATGATATTTTCTTATGAGTGAATGATTGAATATTAGTTTAATTTATTATTATTATTATTTTAATATATTAGGACTTTGCTAAGAAAATACTGCAGACTGAAGAGAAATTCAAGATAAAATCCATATCATACGAAACATCTAATAAGAGCGATTCCATACCAAATCACCGAAAAAAAAAAAAAGTTGGTCGCACGACCGACTCGGATTTTTTTTTAATTTGGCACACAGATTGATGGTATAGAGGTATGAAAAAGCCCAAAAGGAAAGTTACCTGCTCCACTTATTTTCTGAGATACATGCCCTCAAAGTTTGTCCGCCACGTCAAAATACTAAAAAACTGATGTTATTTAATCATTTTTTATAAAAAATCGTACTCATGCAAAATAAAAGTATTAGATATCTATGGAAACTAGTTACTCAAGGCATTCTGAAAAAAAATACTAGAACGTTCATAATGAAAATTGCTAAGGTACAGGGCTCTTTGAAGTTGTCACCACAAAAACTTGATTTTGCAGATTTTGCTAAAATTCAGGCATTTATTACAAAAAAAGGCAAACAAAACCAAAGGTTTTCTCACTTTCTGGTAGTGTATAGGTCCTCCCTGTAAATTGCTACGCAATAAATTTTTTGGGTTTCTCACTCCTTCTTGGAAATATTTTAGCTTAAAGATAAGCCGTAAGGCAAAAAATGCGTTTTTGGCCATCTTGGCAGCCATTTTTCTCATAAAGGGGGAGCAGTAGAAACTTTAATTTTTTTTTAAAACAAGCCACTGATATGTTAGCTATTCACAGGAAAAGAGTTTACTTTTGGTTATTTCCTCCATTAAGATATATCCTGCTGACAGTATATGCATGTTTTTCACGACGACCATATGCTTTTGTTCCCCCTCTCATGGACTTAAATTTAATTAAACCAAAAAATAATGATATATTTATTATTAGCTGTATAATCTACCCGATATGTCATGAAATTTAATTTATTAAATCATTGAACAATAAATTAGATAATTGATGAAAACAAGAAAAAGTATTTCTCTGATGACTGAGCATTATGCATTCATAATTATAAAGCACTAAATACTTTCTTGAGAAATTATTAACACAAAGGAGCTCTAAAAATATATATTATAAGCAATACCCAATCTTGTGATTGGGATATTCCTTTTTTTGCAGAATTTCTTGAATATCACATGAATATCAGGAAAATAAATGAGGTCTTTTCGTTTGATGTAGGATACTTTATGACAAATTTCATTTGATGGGCTACTAACTGAGCATGGTGATAAAGAGCTTTTAATTTCAGCATCGAATTCCATTTTACCTTATTAAGAGTTAAATATTTATAAAATAATTACATAAATAATTTAATATAAAGCCATGCTTGAAGAATTAAAATTAGTGCAACTAATTTATTCCCATACTGATCCTTACAAAACTGACTTGTGTTGAGCACTGATAAGAACTGACAAGAATAAGTTTACTCACTAAAATACTAGTTCACAGATACTATAAAGCGTACATTCTATTTTCTACAAAATAATACTGCAACAAAGAACAAGGGTATAAAGGGGTAGGTACTAAAGAATTTCTTGAAAAATCAATTAAAATAAAGGAGCTTCGAATATTTATCTCATAGGCAATACCCAATCTTGTGATTGGATGTTCCTGAGTGATGGCTATAAACAGGAGGATACCCTCGTTCTTTGTTGCAGTATTATTTTGTAGAAAATATAATGTACGCTTTATAGTATCTGTGAACTAGTATTTTAGTGAGTAAACTTATTCTTGTCAGTTCTTATCAGTGCTCAACACATGTCAGTTTTGTGAAGATCAGTATGGGAATAAATTAGTTGCACTAATTTTAATTCTTCAAGCATGGCTTTACATTAAATTATTTATTTAATTATTTTATAAATATTTAACTCTTAATAAGGTAAAATGGAATTCGATGCTGAAATTAATAGCTCTTTATCACCATGCTCAGTTAGTAGCCCATCAAATGAAATTTGTCATAAAGTATCCTACATCAAACGAAAAGATCTCATTTATTTTCCTGATATTCATGTGTTATTCAAGAAATTCTTCAATTAAAAACAGGAGTATCCCAATCACAAGATTGGGTATTGCTTATAGTATAAATATTTAGAGCTCATTTATGTTAATTAATTTCTCAAGAAAGTATTTAGTGCTTTATAATTATGAATGCATAATGCTCAGGCATCAGAGAAATACTTTTTCTTGTTTTCATCAATTATCTAATTTATTGTTCAATGATTTAATAAATTAAATTTCATGACATATCGGGTAGATAATACAGCTAATAATAAATATATCATTATTTTTTGGTTTAATTAAATTTAAGTCCATGAGAGGGGGAACAAAAGCATATGGTCGTCGTGAAAAACATGCATATACTGTCAGCAGGATATCTCTTAATGGAGGAAATAACCAAAAGTAAACTCTTCTCCTGTGAATAGCTAACATATCAGTGGCTTGTTTAAAAAAAAAATTAAAGTTTCTACTGCTCCCCCTTTATGAGAAAAATGGCTGCCAAGATGGCCAAAAACGCATTTTTTGCCTTACGGCTTATCTTTAAGCTAAAATATTTCCAAGAAGGAGTGAGAAACCCAAAAAATTTATTGCGTAGCAATTTACAGGGTGGACCTGTACACTACCAGAAAGTGAGAAAACCTTTGGTTTTGTTTGCCTTTTTTTGTAATAAATGCCTGAATTTTAGCAAAATCTGCAAAATCAAGTTTTTGTGGTGACAACTTCAAAGAGCCCTGTACCTTGGCAATTTTCATAATGAACGTTCTAGTATTTTTTTTCAGAATGCCTGGAGTAACTAGTTTCCATAGATATCTAACACTTTTATTTTGCATGAGTACGATTTTTTATAAAAAATGATTAAATAACATCACTTTTTTAGTATTTTGACGTGGCGGACAAACTTTGAGGGCATGTATCTCAGAAAATAAGTGGAGCAGGTAACTTTCCTTTTGGGCTTTTTCATACCTCTATACCATCAATCTGTGTACCAAATTAAAAAAAAATCCGAGTCGGTCATGCGACCCCCATTCGGTGATTTGGTATGGAATCGCTCATAAGATTTGTCAGTTAAAATTAATACACTACACTATTAAATATGTTCAAGTTTTAATAAACTAAATTAAGAGCAAGAATCTGAGAAACTGTCACGCCTAGCATTATGAGGTGATTCATGACCTCTCAGATTTTCTCCCAAAAATTGCCAAATGTTTATTATCTTATTGAAAGACCAAATCCAGAATGTTTTGCTCTAAAGTTGAGTTGTTTAGTTTTTATGGACCCCTAAAGATGAAGGTGCGGCATCAAAAATTAAGCGGATGTTCAAGACATGGAAGTTGCCGTGAGCCAAAACTCTTACCAGGAACTGTTTGACTCCAATTTTCTTTTTGTATATAGAATATAGAAGGTTGAAACATTACAAAATGAATGTTAAATTTGTGGTAAGTTGTTGCCGTAAGGTCAGTGAAGGCCCTCAAAACAAGGCATTTTTGACGTTTTTTCGCGTCTTTGAGGTCCAAAAACAGCTTGTACATTTCAGTTGGCACGGCAAAAGTAGTGTCGTTTGAAAGACCAGTGTAAGCACTTTAAAATAATGTATAAATAACCGAGGAAAGTTCAACGTGCTTTTAGTTGCGTGAGGCCGAAATATGAAAAATGTCATATTTTACCGATATTCAAACGGTCATAACTTCCTCTGCCAACAACATATTGAAATATTTTTTTTGCCAATGTCATACTCTACTCTTTGTCTTAACAGAACAGTTGAGTCCTTTGAGGCGAAATGTGAATTTTTTTTTTACAAAAAAAATATTTTTTCCTGTGTATTTTTTGTAAAAAAAAATTTCACATTTCGCCTCAAAGAACTCAACTGTTCTGTTAAGACAAAGAATAGAGTATGACATTGGCAAAGAAAATATTTCAATATGTTGTTGGCAGAGGAAGTTATGACCGTTTGAATATCGGTAAAATATGACATTTTTCATATTTCGGCCTCACACAACTAAAAGTACGTTAAATTTTCCTTGACTATTTATACATTATTTTAAAGGTTCACTGGTCTTTCAAACGATACCACTTTTGCCGTGCCAACTGAAATGTACAAGCTGTTTTTGGACCGCAAAAACGCGAAAAAACGTCAAAAATGCCTTGTTTTGAAGGCCTTCACTGACCTTACGGCAACAACTTACCACAAATTTAACATTGATTTTGCAAAGTTTCAACCTTCTATATTCCATAAACAAAAAGAAAATTGGAGTTAAACAGTTCCTGGTAAGAGTTTTGGCTCACGGCAACTTCCATGTCTTGAAAATCCGCTTAATTTTTGATGACGCACCTTCATCTTTAGGGGTACATAAAAACTAAACAACTCAACTTTAGAACGAAACATTCTGGATTTGGTCTTTCAATAAGATAATAAACATTTGGTAATTTTTGGGAGAAAATCTGAGAAGTCATGAATCACAGGCGTGACACTCTCTCAGATTCTTGCTCTTAATAAAACTAGCTCTTAAATAAATCAAAAAAATAATTAAAATGTATCGAAAAAAATTGGTAAATATGTTTTGAAGCATCGATTTTAGAAACTGTAACATTTGATCGAAATTGAGTCGTTTTTACACGAATTAGCTTGTATGGGATGTACAGAAAACTACCATATTACCTGGGTACATATCCATATATCCACGAGGTGGCATTAAGAAGTACCCTTATTTGCAAATATAAGCACCATAGATTTAATTTTACGTTTAGAAAATCTACTTACGGGCGTGTTTATGGGGTTTTTTTATGTGTTGAAATGAAGTGAGATTTGTACACACAAATCAGCGGATTTTTTTTTTTTTTAGCTTTTGATATAATTTGAATTATAAGAGAAAATTGAAGAAGGAGGAAACGAACACAATATATTTGTGTATATCAATCGTTGATAACCATTTTATAGTAAGTTTCGTGAAGTATGTACTTTTTGAAATGATACTCTAATATTAAGCATTCTTTATTTATTTATTTTTTTTCCGAAATTTAAAATACATTTTTCCTTTGCTATGTTTGCGCAACATTTATTTATAGAAAATGAAAAACAACAATCTATAACACTTAACTCTCATGCATTTGTGTGCTAACAAAATTCAATGACCCCATTACAGTTTCAAAATGAAAACGATATTTAAATAGCGGAGAGTGACCATTTTGAAACGTTTGGTGCGCTCCCAACTGTGTGGTTAAGCGAACGCAACGTTGCAATGTACCTAATCAAGCGCCACAAACCTCAATTGCTTAAATAACATTTTAAGCATCCATCATTCTTGTAGGACGCCAACGATTCATTTGCAATCTCCGCCCCAGTGAGGCTCTGCTTTGCAATCAAGGCATCATTCTGGGACCCATTTTTGACGGCTTAAACTGAATTATCGTTGATAAATGGCGTTGCTAAGGACCGCGATTTAATTTTTCTGCTCGGATTTCGAGTCTGTTGTTCCTTGGGATTGGCGCCAGGCCCCGATGTGTACCATAAATAGGTTGTCTTTATTGTTGTTGATGCTTTTGCCTGAGCGAGTGAAAGTAAAAAGAAAGGGTTTTAAATTTGTAATTACAGCATGAAGCGAACTGGCAGAGACACTATCATCAGAATGCTAACAACCTTTCATTTTCTTTAAATAGATGATGAAACTTTAAAAAAGCGGCTGCTTTTAAGACTTGCACCCACTGTTTTGAAGGAAAAAAATGGTTTTGGAACTTTCTATTGTTTTAAAAATGGCAACTACATCGCGTACTTTCAATGTGATATCGTAGTCGGAATACATTTTCTCTTTCCTATAACGAAATGTGCACGTCGGTGTATTTTTTCTATGCGATTTGGCTACTGGCATTGTATTGCACTTTTCAATGAAAAACTATGGTTCTCCTTTAACAACGAGTTCATCTTCATAAATCAGAAAAGCGGCTCATAGGAAGTATTTTTAAAATGCAATAAGAAACCCTCCCATCGTAAGGGGCAAAAAAGAGGACCATTGCATAGATGTAGCATTAACTAGATGTATATCCAAGTAGCATCAACTCATCCGATTTTGCTTGGCCGATCATCGAACTCCTCTTAAACTGATCCCGTAACGCACGATGACATCGTTCCGATCAGTATCCGAGCGCGGTTTTCGATGATCTACTTTTCATCGGAAAGCGATATCCTTCCGATCAACTTTCCCGATGAAAATAAGCCGAACATCCAAAATTGATTCTAAATTCATCGGCACGGGGCTGCACTGCTCGTAAATTGCTCTAAATCTCATCGTATTTCGAGCAAAACTCATCGGATT
>JAXGGA010024466.1:0-11996 GCA_038373865.1 Uloborus plumipes
CTTGTTAAGTATTGGGTTGTGTGTATTTGTATCTCTGTGAATTAAATTTTGGTTAGCTATGTATGTAACAACAGAAAAAGGTGCCTTTGTCAACAAGGATTCGACGTGTTCATTTCCTGGGGTTTTGCATCACTTTAATTTAAATCTCCAAACCTGATACACAACAGTAACATTCCTCTCGATTATTTTAATAATTTTCATAATTACACATAACATCAATTAAAAAATTTTCTTAAATTCATTAATCAAGTGCTAATATATTTCTGATAGTGAAATTGCTCTTAAGTTTTCATTTACTGGTCAGCCTAAACTTTCTTATACGTATAAACAAGTACACGCTTTCCTAAATTTAAAATTATTTGACGCAACTTCTCATAATCTAAACAGTATCTGAGGCAGTCTAATACATTGTCCAAATCCTGCTTGTGATCACTGCTCGTATTTTGCGCATTATTATTCAGCAATTATTGCTACAACTTTGATATAAACCAAAACCTAATAAGAATAGTAAATGAAAAAATGTCAGTTGGTTATGAATTACTGAAAGTACAGAAAACTTTGGTCCTCGTTTGTTAACTTAATGTCCGATATAGTAACTGATAATTGCGATATTCAAACAAATTTGATCTGTATTTCATATTTGCAACAAAAACGTCCTAAATGTTCTGAGGTAAACATCTTATGCTGAATTTTTATTTTCAGCCCTCTTTTACGTGTATTGAAAAATTATTTTCTTCCACAGGGGTGCCAAACTACGAGAAGAATGGGAACGTTGGGCCATGTTCTGTGCCACCCTCTGGGCTGTATATTGTTTCTCCGAGCAACAAACCGTAGCTCTGATGATGATCATCCGCTCTTCTTTTACGTCTTTCGTCACTAGCATCTATATCCTCATCGTTTACATTACTAGTTCGAGTGGAACTGTCAGGTAATTCATCCAAATTGCCCAAATAACTTGTTTTTACGTGTAATACACTACCAGCTGGGTTATTCCATACAGATAAAGCAATTTTGTCCTTATTGTGAACTCATCAGTTTGGAATCGGAATTAACTGAGCTGGAGGCAGATACTACTTTATATAAATTTAAGAATGCCAAAAAAAAAAAAAAAAACTGGTAGCTAACTTAGTGCTTAAAACCTAAGCTCCGTCTTAAAATTTACGAGTTGTGCCGTATCATTGCTGCGTTCTCTCGTTGGTGTGCTGTTTTACATTTTTTTTTTTTTTTTGGCACTCTTAGCTTCTATAAAAGGATATCCTCTTCCAACTCGATTACTTCCCACTGAAAACAGCCCAAATTGAGAACAAAATTTCAGTCTCTGGGTGGAGGGCCGTGGTTACCTGATCGGTTAGGCGTCGGACTCATGATCGGAGTATCGATCCCAGCCGATCAAAAATCCACCGTCATTTCTAATGGCGGCTGGGCGCCGTAAAATAAGGGTCGTTGTCACGAAGTCCTCCAAGTGAAACGATCTCTGGGGGTACTGGACCAGGGCCCTTGGTCTGGATCAAAAGAACAGAGTACTCTTCAGGTCATTCTCTTTAGTGCCATCCCCCATCCCGGTTAAACCACGTGTTGTAGGTACGCGGGACGATCCTGGAGTGTGTGAAGTCTGTGGATGGAATTACTGAGCTGGCAGTGTGTTGCATGAAAACCTGCCGTGCCTACCTTAGCCTTGCTTAGGGGCGGTAACTTATACTGCTTAATAACGTTCTTTTGTTTTCATCTTTTCTATACAGAAGTCTAACAGCACTGCCAGAATGGTTCTACTACGGCAGCTACGGAATTTTGTACCGTTATGCGGGTGCTTTTCTCCAGCAGAACGAATTCTCCGAAAACGAGCGGTTGTCCCACCCGTACTACTTAAACGGGACAGAGGCACTCTCCTGTCCCACGAGCGTCCCAGGCTCCTGCGTCTACGTGGACGGCGACCACTACTTAGCACAGAAGTACCAAACTGTAGACCTTTTACAAGACTGGCTGAATTTCAGCCTATGCTTCGTGTTCGTCGGCGGTATGTGGGTCATTAACGCTGTACTCCATCTTGTACCACTTCCTGCTTTTATCAAATCTAAGTTTAGGAGTTAAGCTGTTTTAACTATGTTTAGGTACGTTTTAAATATTGTGTTTTAAAAAATTTTTACTTATGTACAATAAAATGTTTATTTTATAGTTGTTCTGCTACTTATTGCTTATGACACTCATAAAATGTAACACAATACATAGCAGACAATTTCATAAAATTATAGGAATTCGTTATTCACATTCGAATAGTGGAAGTTTTTTATGTCTCACACCCTACAATCAGTGGCTGATTTTATGGGAGAGGTGGTGGTAGGAGGCCCGTGCGAAGTCGGTGCAGAAACGATAGAAGAAAAAAAAGTAAGGTCAAAGATATTGTTGAAGGATTTTCGTGGCTGGCTGGTCACCAAGCGGCCCCATAGCATCTACAGACTTAAAATTTGGTACAAATTAGCTCGAGCCCTGTAGATTTGCTCCTCGGAGCCGTTTTTCTCAATTTCGAATTAGTTTTTTTCATTAATTTTTTAAATGTAAATTTCACATTGTTCACCAAGTTGGGGAGCGAAAAATCCCCCCACCCACTAATATTATATGTCGCTGTTTTTTCTTTTTTTTTTTCTGAAGAGGATATTTGTGTTACAATTTCTCCATTAATTGCAGGAGATATAGAAGTTATGATTGAGCCATCATTCAAGGCTCACCTCGAGTAAAATTATATTACCATTCGACCAAATTGCTTACAAGGAAACGTTCGACAAACAAAACCGGTGACTCTGGTTTTGTTTATTAATCGTTTTAATTCCACAAAATGTACTCTATTGCTTTTATCCCATATTTTCTTTACTTTTTTTAACATTTAAGACAGGTTCTTATCATTGAAGGGCTTGGGAGATGAAGGGATTTAGTGACAAAGCAGAATTTGCGATTAATTAAAGTTCAAAGTTTTATTGTTGTAATTGTTGCAACTTTTTTCTTTTCTCGTTTTGTTCATAGTGTGCGTATGAAATTGGTCTATTGACATCTACTGCTTAATGTACCAAGTTTTATTTCCTTACCTGAATCCATTGCTTACCATTGTACAGAGTGTTCATTTTTTAAAATGTGACTTAGCCTCTTCATAATCCAAGCCCTTCAATTCTTATGGTATTTTATTTTGTTTAAGTGATTTCATATGAATTACATTGCGTGCTTGAGTTAATTTTTTTTTCTACGAGGGAAGGAAACTCGATTTGCTGTTTGGGCTAGATATTTTAGTGTGTTTTTTAACTATGTACATTTTTTAAATCAGGATGTGGGGGGGGGGAGATCTCTTTTATTTATTTGGCGAATTATTTTAAATTGCAAAGGAACTGTAACCTTTTTTAAAAGGTATGTGAGCATTTTAAAGAAAATGATTATTTTACATCAAGATGGGGGGGGGGGGCATTATTTTCTTTTTTAGCGGGGAAAGGAAGTTTTTGTTTCACTTAAAAGGCTAAACTTTAACCAGATGGAAATATAAATTGATAAAAATACAATTCAAATCGTCAATTGTCACCTGGATTCGCGCCGTATTCGGTGACATATAGCCGTTTTGAGGTCCAAACCACCAGAAGCGGGTCATAGGCGGACTTACGGGAGTGCCCCGCACCCCCAACATTTTGCTTTAATTTTGAAAAAAAAAAAAATAGGTTAATCGTATTTCATCTGGAAACAGTTTGGAAAATAAGTTATATTTTTTCGTACCTACAATTCAACTTAATTCAGTAGAAAGAAATTCCAAAAATATAACACATTATGTAGTTCAGAGGTTCTCAAAGTCCAGACTTCCACGGATCCCCTCCTGAACATTATTAACTTTACGCCCCCCTCCCTCCCCAGTGCGCCAAAAAAAGCTTGATTTGATAGTTAAAATTTTTGTTTGATCGTCCCGGGAATTCGGAGGGGGGGGGGGGAACCTCGGTTTACTGCACCCCCAGAACTCACAGCCTAAATCCGCCTATGAAGCGGGTTGATGATCGAGCCGCCGAAGGTGATGAGGTAACCGCCACAGGTGACGAACGGGGGTTAGCTAGCAGGGAGCGGAACCCCCCCCCCCCTAGTGATAACAAAGAAGAATGTAATCTTCAACCTTTTCATTTCATGAATAATTTCAAACATGCCTTTTTTTTTTAATTTGTGTGTCCATGCTTTAATTTTTTTTTTCGAGAATTCATGGTTGAAGCAGTAAAAAATTCAAGTTTCATTTTTCCAATTTGTACAAATATGCAGACAGAGTCCTAATTTTTGAGGACTCTTTCGGACACTATTTTTTTTCCTTCGTCATAGCTTAAAATGCCATCATTGTTTACGTTTAAAAAAAAAAGTCCTGAATACAGGGTTTACGAATAAAAAAATAGTAGTTAATATCAAAGTATCCACTGACGAAAAATTTGAATTTTTAGGTTGAGTAAGGAGAAAGAATTTGAATATATAAAAATGGTCAAGTGAGGAAAAATCCTAGGTACAAAATCAATACAAGAATGAAAGATTATACACATTAAAAAAATCTGGTATGGGTCCCACACTACTTCCTTTTACGTGTAAATTTTTTTGTAGATGCCTTAGTGTTAAAATAGTGCTAGGAGTGAGCAAGATAGTAATTCGAACATTTATTTACACCCATAGTTTGCCACGAAACAATGCAAAACAAATGTTTTACAATGATTCATTTTCTAAATATCGCAGATTTTAACATCATTCAGTGGATTTTTCGCAAAATATCGCCAATAGCGCCAAATTAAACCCAAATTCAAAAAATATTTTTTCGCCAAATTTGTCGCCAACTTGCCGATATGTCGCCAAGTTGGCGTCAAACACTTGGCGACCAAAAACTTGGCGATATATCGCCAATTCATCTGCATTGAAATTAACACTGATTTACCCCCAAAAAGGGGTAAAACATCCCCTTGGGAGCATTCGAATGCAACCACAAGGGGAGGTGCATAACTAGACCATCCTCAGAGCCTATATACCAAGATAGAAGCTTCTACGGCATATAGTTTTTGAGTTATGCGACACACATACATACAGACGCCACGAGAAAACTCGTAATTAACTCGGGGGTGGTTGAAAAGGATTTTCGGCTGCTTATATGTTGGTAGGTACATATGCACGTGCTGACAGGTCGAAAAAACTACTGAACATTCATTCGGGGGTGAGCAAAATCAAAATTTAGACTCAAATTTGAGTGATTTTTTTTTTTTTTTTTTTTTTTCGCGATTACAATACTTCCTTTACTACGTAAAAGGAAGTAAAAAGGCAGAACTCGTGAAATTATTATTTTTATTTTTTCAATTTCTAGGGTTTAGGTAAAAACCGATTCATGTCAAAGTTCTTTTTTTTAATCATTTGAATAAAATTGCGATTTAAATCAGTTAATTTCAATAATTGAGTAAATATGTTGTAGTAATCTGCTAAATTTCTGCAGATTTTTGGTAAAAAATGTAATAACTGTCATTTGTACATAATTCAGCTTTTTTCTAACTTGAAAACCTCTGCAGAGGTTCTGAGAAGTTATTCCTTGAACGTAAATATATTTGCAGAAACTATGAAGAATTTTCGCAATATGTATAGTCAGTCAAACCAATCTTTCTTGCTGTACTGGTAATTAACCGCTTCCTTTACACATTTTTTTGGAAAAAATTGCGAAAAAAAAAATCATATTTTTTAATTTTGATTTTTAAATACAAGGAAATAAAACAAGCAGAATATGTTGATTTCAAGTTGAATTTTTAATTTTTTATAGGTGTAAAATCATTTAGGTTCACTCGAGTTTTCTCGGGATAATAATTACCTGCAACTCATACGAGCCGGGATAATAGGCAAGCGGTTAAAAGAACTCTACAGAAATGTTGTAGCACTTCTGCAAAATTATTTCATGTACTTGAAGATATTTGCAGAAAATCTGCAGAATTATTCAATTATTGAAAATTCAGATCACGGCACACGTATGATTTGCCTACTCTTCCTACAGCAACCCTACACAATGGGGAAGTTTCAACCAAAAATATTCCAATTTTGGCTACCAGATATAGTTAAGAGACTTGCAAAACACAAAAATTCTCCATCGTCGAAAATTAAAACACAATGATTGATTCTTAATGTTCAACAAGAAGTTCTGTCAAGAACTAAACGAGCCTACTTTCCCGTACATCGACATCGGCATTCTCGCGTCTGATCATTATTCACTTGATTATCTGAAACTGAAAATTATGTCAAACATACCTTTATAGCACTTAAAGCTGATTTCGAAAAGCAAAATATACCCCTCTCATCAGATGAAATAGACACGTAAAAAGTAATTCACGAAAAAATAAAGTATTGTCGCACCTTTTAAAGAGTGCAACTGTTACAGTTCCTCCTTAGAAAAAATAAACCAAAGTTTTCAAAAAAAAAATATATATATATATAATAATAATAATAATAATAATAAAATAAATAAATAAATAAATAAAAGCACAAAGAGCATCAAAACACATTTTATCAAAGAAAGAAAAAAAAAGAAAAAAAAACTCGTCCGTTATAAAATGTCTCGAATTTCACTTTTAATCCGTTGCCAGTTGTTAAATATAAATAAAGAATAAAATGTTCTCGTGAATGAAAAATTTTTGTTACAAAAAAAATCGTCTGCAAAAAAATAATAATAATAATAATAAAATAAAACAAATAAACAAAAAATCGTCTGCACGTTCAGTCATTTTTTTTCTGAGCCTGCATTTCGCCATGTTCGCGGAGTCGGAGTCAGAATCAGAGTCCTCACAGAAGATTACTCAGAAAAGTACTTTACAAACATTATTTATCAAAACCATTTTCTTACAAAGTTAGTTTGAAGGAAATCCGACTTTAAGTTCAGGATCAACATTCAACTTAAATTCCCCGTAGACGCTAATGTTAATTTTTTTTTCCTGAACGGTTCAATATTGAACGAAAAATGGTTCAAATCAAAAAGCGAAATATGGGAATGTATGGGAAAACCTCTCCGAGATCTTTCAAACAAAAAAAAGTTTATTCCATTCGGACGGTTCACTCAAAAGTTATTAGGTGGGGAAAGGTTGCTTGAACGGTTCAATGTTGAACGAAAAAATGCTCAAATGGAAAATTTAAACACGGTAATGAAGTATCCTTGCTGAGATCCTTCGAACAAAAAAAAAGTTTATCTGTTCACTCAAAAGTTATTAGGGATGACAGCTTGATTGAGCGGTTCAATGTTGAACGAAAAATTGTTCAAATCGGAAATGTAAATACGGGAATGAAGTACCCTTGAAAAGTTCTTTCCAACAAAAAAAAGTTTGTCAAATCGGACTGTTCATTAAAAAGTTAGTATCGCGGGACCGGTTTTTTGAACGGCTCAAAGTTGAACCAAAAATTGTTCAAATCAAAAAATCAAATATGGGAATGAGCTGTACTCGCCGAGATCTTTCCAACAAAAAAAAGTTTGTCCAAATCGGAATGTTCATTCAAAAGTTATTAGGGGGGGGGGGGGACAGACAGACCGACACACAAATTCCCCATCTCAATACCCTACTTTCAAATTTTTTATTTTTCGATATTCATTTTACCTTTTTATTTTTTTAACTTGGCGATATTGTTTTAACTTGGCGATATTTTTTAGACTTGGCGATATTTTTTAGATGCATTAAGCTACTTTTAATACTTTTTTCGTCTTTCTTTTATTTTTAACGGGAAAGTAGGCTAATTTAAAAACCGTGCGCAAAAAAAGAGCGTTTTAAGAATCGAAACCAGTGACGTTGGATGACTGCATTTTCAGCTTTTCACACACAAAAATTATATTGCAGTTATACTATACTTTTTACTGCAGAGTTTTTTTTTCCCTTTCGTTATATCAATTAGTTCAAGTCTGTTAATTCACTATGAAGATTGCATTCGTCAAAGAGCAATCTACGGGTGTCAGCGACGATTGTTTTAAACTTTTTGCGGCGAAAACTATATTCAAATTTTTAGAAAGGCATTATACTTGTCGATTTTTAGCTGTTACGGCAGCCCTGAGGAACAGGAATAAAATATTATGGAGACAAAATATTATTATTTACACATAATTTGTTGCTAAAAATAAATTAAAACAGAGAAATAAAATTGTTTTTTTACACTCATAATTTGTTAAATTTAACTCTGTAGAATATGTACAAAGGGGTGGCGTATTTAGAAAAAAAAAAAGGTCAGGGGAGCAGCGTTGTGAAAGAACGAAAAATCCGTTTCCGTTTGGGCCAATACACATTACACAATGCATCTCGCTCTATTGGCAGCTTACGGTCGAACAGCGAAAAAACGTCAGCAATATAACGTCAATGAATTTTAAAAATGTTTTTAAAAAAACTACTTGTGTCGCAATATTTTTTTCACCGATGATATTCATGTATGTTGTTCAATCATAATGAAATTAAATTAAACAAGAAGTTCTGTCAAGAACTAAACGAGCCTACTTTCCCGTACATCGACATCGGCATTCTAGCATCTGATCATTATTCTCTTGCTCATCTGAGACTAAACATTATGTCAAACATACCTTTTTAGCACTTAAAGCTGATTTCTAAAAGCAAAATATACCCCTCTCATCAGATGAAATAGAGACATAAAAAGTGAATAAATGAAGTTTTGTCGCACCTTTTAAAGAATGTAACTGTTACAGTTCTTCCGTAGAAAAATTCCTCAATCGTTTTCAAAAAAAAAAAAATTAAAAGTACAAAGTACATCAAAACACATTTTATCAAAGAAAGGGAAAAAAACTCGTCCGTCGATAAAATGTCTCGATTTTCACTTTTAAACCGTTGCCAGTTGTTAAATATAAATAAAGAATAAAATGCTCTCGTGAATGAAACACTTTTGTTACAAAAAAATCGTCTGCCAAAAAAAAAAATAATAGTAATAAATAAAATAACACAAATGAATAAATAAACGAAAAATCGTCTGCACAGTCAGTCATTTTTTTCTGAGCCTGCATTTCCGCGATGTTTGTGGAGTCGGAGTCGGAATCAGAGTCCTCACAGAAGATTATTCAGAAAAGTACTTTACAAACATTATTTATCAAAACCATTTTTTTACAAAGTTAGTTTGAAGGAAATCCGACTTTAAGTTCCAGGATCAACGTTCAACTTAAATTCCCCGTAGGCGCTAATGTTAAATTTTTTTCTGAACGGTTCAATATTGAACGAAAACTGGTTCAAACCAAAAAGCGAAATAAGGGAATGAACCTCTCCGAGATCTTTCAAACAAAAAAAAAGTTTATTCCATTCGGATGGTTCACTCAGAAGTTATTAGGTGGGGAAAGGTTGCTTGAACGGTTCAATGTTGAACGAAAAAATGTTCAAATTGAAAATTTAAATACTGTAATGAAGTATCCTTGCTGAGATCCTTCGAACAAAAAAAAAAGTTTATTTAAATCGACTGTTCACTCAAAAATTATTAGGGGTGACAGCTTGCTTGAGCGGTTCAATGTTGAAAGAAAATTGTTCAAATCGGAAATGTAAATACGGGAATGAAGTATCCTTGATAAGATCTTTCGAACAAAAAAAAGTTTGTTGAAATCGGACTGTTCACTCAAAAGTTTAGCATCGCGGGACAGGTTGTTTGAACGGTTCAAAGTTGAACCAAAAATTGTTCAAATCGAAAAATCAAATATGGGAATGAGTTGTACTCGCCGAAATCTTTCCAACAAAAAAAAGTTTGTTCAAATCGGAATGTTCATTCAAAAGTTATTAGGGGGGGGGGAGGTTGCTTGAACGGTTCAATGTTGAACCAAAATTGTTCAAATCGAAAAATCAAGTATGAGAATGAGTTGTAATCGCCGAGATCTATCCAACAAAAAAAAGTTTGTTCAAATCGGAATGTTCATTCAAAAGTTATTAGGGGGGAAAGGTTGCTTGAACGGTTCAATGTTGAGCGAAAAATTGTTCAAATCGAAAATGTAGATACAGGAATGAAGTATCCTTAAAAAGATCTTTCGAACAAAAAAAAGTTTGTTCAAATCGGAATATTCATTCAAAAGTTATTAGGGGGGGACAGACAGACCGACCGACAGACCGACACACAAATTCCCCATCTCAATACCCTACTTTCAAATTTTTAATTTTCGATATTCATTTTACCTTTTTATTTTTTTAACTTGGCGATATTTTTTAACTTGGCGATATTTTTTGGACTTGGCGATATTTTTTTTAACTTGGCGATATTTTTCGGACTTGGCGATATTTTTTAGATGCATTAAGCCAATTTTAATACTTTTTTCGTCTTTCTTTTATTTTTAACGGGAAAGTAGGCTAAAAATCGTAATCTTTCCTTTTGTAATAAATACTTGCTTAATATTATAAGAGATAATTTGCTATGATGCTTAGGCGTTTCTAACTCCAGGGTGTTCTCTTCTTTTAATATATTTTCATTCTCTCAAGATTCTTAATCATCCTCTTAATGGTTGGGGAATTGAAAATATTATTTGCAATGGTGGTCTTTCCAACATAAGACAAACTAGGCATGCCTTGAAATTTCGCTTGAATGAGCTTCAAAATTAGGGTTTAAAAAAAATAGCCGTTAACCACATCTAGCACTGCCCAACACAGTTGAAATTCGAATCACTCTTGATTTTAAGTCTTACAAAATTGTGCAAGAATGCCCTCTTTCACTAGATCTTGAGTTTTAGGTATCTTTCCGTATTTTGAATAGTCCTAACTTGGTTTGGGCTTTTTCAATTATTCTGTAATTTTCTGTAGTTTGGCTGCCATTTTTCTAGTTTTGTCTTTAGTATTTTTGATTGTAGTCAATTATTATCTATATTACATATTTTTACTTTCTTCTATATCTAATATATAGAAGAAAGTATTGGTTTCGTGAAAATTTTCGAATGTCGAATTTTGACGGATTTGCACGTTTTGAGGTGCGCTGAGTCCATTTCGACCATTTTTGGAAAATGTCTGTCTGTGTGTCTGTCTGTGTGTCTGTCTGTCTGTGTGTGAGTCTGTATGTGTGTGACCAGTTTTTGTGGCCGCGCTAGAGCAAAAACTACTGCATGAAATCGAACAAAAATTTTTGCACATATGTACCACCATGTGAACTGGTGCACCTGACTTTGTTTAGCGAATTCCTCCAAGGGGGGTGGAGCAATCGCACGTGCTCTGCGCGGGGGTGATTGCTATATCTCAGGAAGTAACCGGCGGAATCAAACGAAAATTGGTCCATAGGTAGACCCTACTGAGTACAGGTGCTGATTCAATTTGTTTGTCAATATCTTGAAGGGGGGTGGAGCAATCGCACGTGTTCTGCGCGGGGGTGATTGCTATATCTCAAGAAGTAATCGGCGGAATCAAACGAAAATTGGTTTGTAGGTAGACCCTACTGAGTACAGGAGCTGATTCAATTTGTTTGTCAATATCTCGAAGGGGGGTGGAGCAATCGCACGTGTTCTGCGCGGGGGTGACTGCTATATCTCAGGAAGTTACCGGCGGAATCAAACGAAAATTGGTCCATAGGTAGACCCTACTGAGTACAGGTGTTGATTTGATTTGTTTGTCAATATCTCGAAGGGGGGTGGAGCAATCGCACGTGTTCTGCGTGGGGGTGACTGCTATATCTCAGAAAGTAACCGGCAGAATCAAACGAAAATAGGTTCATAGGTAGACCCTATTGAGTACAAAAGCTGATTCAATTTGTGTGTCAATATCTCAAAGGGGGGTGGAGCAATCAAAAGTGCTTATTTTGTCATTGCACCTACTGTATCTCGGGAAATATTGCTGCGATTTGAATGAAATTTGGAATAACACTAACTCATTCTGGAAGCAAGCATCGATTAAATTTTGGCGCCAATCGCCCCAGGGGGAGGGTGGGGTGATTTTTGCGCTTAGTCAACAATGCGAAAAATTAATTCATTAAAAAATCGCTTTCACGCTATTTAATTATCAAAACAGCTGAAAACTTTCAATGATTTGAAATTTTTAACTATTGCCAAT
>JAXGGA010024467.1:0-11996 GCA_038373865.1 Uloborus plumipes
TTTAACTGCTTAAAACTCTATCATAGATGGAAGTATTGCAAAACTCAAATATATCGTCTGAAAGCTCTTTAAAAGAGTTACTTAGAAAGATTTAATTTTTCTTTCTGAGGTCAAGGTCCCACCTGTAATGACGTCATCAAAATGGCCGCTATTACAGGTTAATACATTTGTTTAACTCCCCCTAAAACTCCATCATAGATTTAAATATTTCAAAACTCAATTATATCATCTGAAAGCTCTTTAAAAGAGCTATTTAGAAAGATTTAAGTTTTCTTTCTAAAGTCAAAGGCCCACCTGTGATGACGTCATCAAAATGGCCGCTTTTACAGGTAAATACGTTCGTTTAACTCCCCCTAAAACTCCACCATAGATTCAAATATTGCGAAACTCAAATGTATCATCTGAAAGCTCTTTAAAAGAGCTATTTAGAAAGATTTAATTTTTCTTTCTAAGGTCAAGGGCCCACCTGTGATGACGTCATCAAAATGGCCGCTTTTACTGGTAAATACGTTTGTTATACATTTTCAATTTAAAATTGTTATAACTTTTCAACTATTTGTCTTAGAAAATAAAACCAAGCACTATAAAATAGCTCTTTTAAATCGCTTTCGGATGATATATTTCAGTTTTGCAATATTTAAATCTATGATGGAGTTTTAAACAGTTACATGAGCGCATTTACCTGTAAAAGCGGCCATTTTGATGACGTCATCACAGGTGGGCCCTTGACCTCAAAAAGAAAAATTAAATCTTTCTAAATAAATCTTTTAAAGCGGTTTCAGATGATATATTTGAATTTTGAAATATTTAAATCTATGATGGAGTTTTACAGGGATTTAAACAAACGTATTTACCTGTAAAAGCGGCCATTTTGATGACCGCATTACAGGTGGGACCTTGTCCTCAGAAAGAAAAATTAAATCTTTCCAAATAGCTCTTTCAAAGAGCTTTCAAATGATACATTTGAGTTTTGCAATATTTCAATCTATGATGGAGTTTTAAGCAATTAAACGAACGTATTTACCTGTAAAAGCGGCCATCTTGATGACGTCATCACGGGAGTTCATGACCCCTGATCAAGTGTCTCCCGGCGGTTTTTTGTTCTTATACATGTACATAAGCTCTGTACCAAATTTCACACTGGTATCCGGAAGTGAAATATTTCGGCTGTTTTTGTCGCTAACTCCACGGACTAAACGGGCCTTCTCGGAATTCTTCTAACAATAGCAGCACCGCTGGGAGATATGTGTTGAGTTCTTAGGAGACTAATTTGAGCATGGTTAGGTTACCACCGCACCAGATTTCCCAGTCTATTTTCTTCGGTCGCAATTTGGCTAACTTTCTAAAAGATTTTGCATACTACAAGTAGTCTTCTCGTAAACAATATAATTCTTAAAAATAAATAAAAAAATAAACATCAAAATAAACATTTAGCTTCTTTTCAACATACTAAATGAAATTCTTGGCCTGAAAAACGTATAATTTGATATAAAAACCTCTTTTGTGTGAGTTAAATTGTAAAAGCAGTAACATAGGCCGCCATTTTGAAAAACGCCGCCATCTTTGATTAAAACTGTTTTTGAAAGTGCCTCTGGGTCTTAATTTCAATGTATAGACCTAAACAACATTCCCACCAAGTGGCATCTTCTTATCACGATTTGCAGTTTTCCAACAGTTAGCTCCCGGGCTACGAGGGAAACCCTAAATTGAGAGGAAAATTTTAAGTAAAAGAGGAAAATTCTAACAACTAAAGTGCAAGTTACATGTCAATGAAAACTCGATTGCAAAAGTTAAAAAAAAAAAAAAAGTAGCAACAAAAATATCTTAGACAAAGTTAGGGTGTAATTAATAGAGGAGGAAAAGAAAAGTTTTCTAACCAAGGTGTCATTCCGACTCTATAAAAACCCCCTCCCCCTCAATAGAAGAAAAAAAAATCACGTTACTCTCCAGATTGAAAGTTTTACTCAAATTCTCTTTTCTTTCTGCTATTGTCAACTGTAGTTTATATTTTCCAGTAGTACACAAACACACACACACAAAAAAAAAAAAAAAAAAGGAAGAGAGAAACCAAACGAAGAAGCAAGTTGTAACAGAAAATTAAAACTGACTTTCCTTTTTCTTATATTCCTTTCTCTGTCGTACACAAACATAATAGTTTTGTAAAAACTTCGTCCAAGAGTAAGCGAAAAGAGAAAATAAAAGCTGTATTAGGAGGATAGGAGGTCATCTTGGTAAAATGTTTGTTTCTTTAGAACTCCTTTAAAGCACTGGAGCAGAGATTTTTCTCATCTTCCACCCTTCTTTCTTTCAACTTGCAGTTTACAGCTTAGAAAATGGTCTGTCGACATTGAACGCTCCCGAGAGAGAGAGCCATGGTTTAAGAATCGCAGTGCTCAGGTCTAACCATTTTTGTGCACGAGTTTCTTGTCGAACCTGTCCCGTTTCTGTATAATGGGGCTATAAGGAGGCGTCGGGTGTAGGAAGTTGTAAAAAAATTTCAAACATTTTCAGGAATTAATAACACCTCAGAATTCTTGGGTTTCATAAATAGCAGTAGCACCTCCATTCGCTTTTGGTGAATTCCAATTGGGCCTTTTAAAGCAAGCGAATCAACGTAATCACAACTATATTCAGTTCTCCATTCTACTCTTTAGAGAGGGACACAACGCACTTATTCATACTATTAAAGCTTGCTCCAGGAAGTATGCACAGTTTTACTAAGCAATTTTGGTTTGTATCTTTTATTAAATTCGAAATTTTCTCCATATGGATAAAAATATTGCACTTAAAATAATCAATGTATGTCGTTATAGTTTTGGTATGAAATTTTTATGAATATAATGGAATAGGAATGTGAAGAAGTGAGAACCAAAATTTTGCACGATTGGTTCGAAAACAACAAAATTGTTACAATGTGATACCAGAGGTGATTTTTACACAATTATTGGATCTCAATATTTTAGTACTGAGAGTCAGAATGACCGACCATCCATTGAAAAATTTGGCTGAAAATTTCTTGTCTATCCTGGATTGTGACGATAAAAGCTCACCTTTTTTTTTTTTAATGCGAAGGCACAATAAATTTCACTTGCCACTCTTGTGTGTCAATGAGTGCCTGCAGAAACATTTTTTGCCCTCTCTAGAAGACGAGGGCTTCGTATTTTTCTGGCTTGATTTATACTTTGCATTTGCATTACTCAAAATTGCAAGAAATTGCTTTTCTCCAAGGAAAAAAAGAAAGAAAACCTTCTTTCTTTTTTATTGGTCGATATTAAATTGATCGATAAGACATCCAACCCACCTAACACTCCTGAGCTTCGTCTAGTAAATTTTGTTGGGCTCTTTGCTAAACATATATTTCGAAAAGTTATGTTGAAGATTTTCCAACTTTCAAGAAATCATGGTTGTAATAGAGCTGAAATTGAAGAAAAAAAAAAGATGTTACCCATTACTTAAAAAAAAAGTGCTTCAATTTTCTCGAAAATATATTTACTTTTATAAAGTAAGTAGAAAACATTAATAACGTACTAAAACATTATAATATTATCTGCATATTTTTGATGTTATTCACAATCAAAATATGTGCAAAAATTTCCAATGGCAAGCCTTATTCACCGTGACTTAAAACATAATTTGCAATAATACAGGGTGTCCACTCCAATCGTGGACCAATAGCTAATTTCTAAACCGTTAGAGATAAGCATATAGTTTATTTAGGAAAAAATCTCCAAATTACGAAAGGAATTGTGGGTCTATTCAATGTTTTTCAAAAAATCAAATTTTGAAAGAGTTACGAAATTTAAATTTTTATGCAGCCCCCCAGTCCTATCAATCATATTTAGTAAAACATTTTTGACACTGTAACGTTAAAAACTAAAAAAAAATCACTCTTCTACCACAAAAATTGACCGAGTTATGACGTTTTGAAAAATCAAGATTTTGCATTGTTTCATGACGTCATCGAGAGATCGCTTAAGGGACCGTGTGCGAAATCCTTCAAAATCATGATTTTTCAAAACGTCATAACTCGGTCAATTTTTGTCGTAGAAGAGTGATTTTTTTTTAGTTTTAAACGTTACAGTGTCAAGAATGTTTTACTAAATATGATTGATAGAACTGGGGGGCTGTATAAAAATTTAAATTTCGTAACTCTTTCAAAATTTGATTTTTTGAAAAACATTGAATAGACTCAAAATTCCTTTCGTAATTTAGAGATTTTTTCCTAAATAAACTATATGCTTATCTCTAACGGTTTAGAAATTAGCTATTGGTCCACGATTGGAGTGGACACCCTGTATAAACTTTGATAGCTTTGGTAATTTAATGTGATCAAGCCACAATTTTGAGCAAAATGGGGAAATCTTACAGGAGTTTTTAACCATAAATGCATTCCTCCCCCCTTTTTTTTCCCAAAATATTTGACCTCTTCTGTACTTTTTCAATGTTTCAGACTTCAGATTATACCACCCCGCTTCTCCCTTCCCTTGTCCACACACATATGTCTATATTGCAGAAAGATATTGAGGAAAAACAGTTATTTGAGTCAAAATCAGTACTTTAAAACCGGACCAACGTAAGTCCTCTTTCGTAACTTTTCAAGAGAGGGCGAAAATGATTGTCGGACGCATTGAAAGGATGGGACTAGCGCCCTTTTAATGCTGCTGAATAGTTGTGAAGGATTTTCTTTTACAGAATAAAGTCCTCATGGGTTGATGCAGAATAATATTCTGCATAAAATGCTGTAATAAGGTAAAAAGTATGTCGTACTGGTGATGAGGTACAGAAATGAGTGATGCTACGTTTTTAGTTGTATACCCTCTTTCCTCCTCATCACAAAACGACAGATTATTTGTCGATCTTCAAATAGGTACATTAAAGCTAAAAGGATTTTCTTGTTTTTATTTAGGTAATTCTCTGTAGAAAAGCTGATATTATCATGTTTCTATTCATGTTAGTTAGATTTGTCAAAATGTTAACTAACTTTTTAAACTTAAGTTAATTTTTATTTGAAAAATCTAAATTATAGGATGAAGGAAGAGGGAAAGGAGAAAAAAAATAAGTTCTGGAGGATTGGAACTAAAATCAATTGAAGTTATTTTTCAGATGGAAATCTTATGATAGCATGTTATTTCCTTATACTTTTACTTTCTTTGAAATGGTAACTCAAATAGTAATTTAGTTTTAAATGATGCAAGCTATGTAGTTTGCATTTGGGTCCTCTTAAATTTTTAGATCAGATGTCCTTGTTTCCAACATTGTTTTTGAACCATTTTGGTACAAGGACAATAAAATGATTTGATTGACGTCTGTTTAGTGACGTCAGTGTTGTGATTTTTTCTGGTCAAAAGAATAAATTCGGGCCACTTTATAGAAGTCTTTCGAAATCAGACGACTCTTTAGCAAATCACTGACGAGCAAAACAGTGGAGAAAAAGTTAAGAAGACTAAATAGTCCCTCTAATTACTTTTTGTGATAATTACTTCAGATTTGCCAACAAGCCTCTCGTACTTGAATTGTTGATTCTCAGTGCTGCTTGCAATTGTTCGATTAATTTTATATTAAACTGATGAGTATGGCAGCTTCTCATTGTGCTCCAATATGGCCGACAAGCAGGTTTGGTTTTACCTGTTCTAAAGTGGAGGCGTGCTTTTCGAAATGGGATAAGAGGGAGGGAAAAGGAGAACAGGCTTCGGCCCTAAAAGATAGAATACTTTGATTGTTTTGCCTCCACGGGTTGGTCGAGCGATTTGATGGACGAATGTTTTGGGAAAAGTGACAGGAGCTGGTGAGAATTTTGGCGCCCCAGTTGCTTTATATTTTGTCATGTCATGACGATATGTATCATAACAACCGTGCATTTGCCAGGGCATCAGCGCTCAGCTTTCTAAAAAAGAAACCTAAAATGAGAAAATCGGATTTAGCTTTGATCATACGAAAAGTTAGTTTTTATTTTTTAGGTGTAATTTGTAAGGGCTTATTTAAAACCAACCAACAGCAAAAATCTTGTGGTGATAAAAACATTACCTAAATCTATAGATCATAATTTGAGAAGTGGTCGATCACTGAATAATTTTTGATGCGTAAAAGTATTCCAACTATTTGATTTCATCTTCTTAGAACTCTGTTTTTAGCCTACTTTCCCGTTGAAAATAAAAAAAAAGACGAAAAAAGTATTAAAAGTAGCTTAATGCATCTAAAAAATATCGCCAAGTCTAAAAAATATCGCCAAGTTAAAAAAATAAAAAGGTAAAATGAATATCGAAAAATTAAAAATTTGAAAGTAGGGTATTGAGATGGGGAATTTGTGTGTCGGTCCGTCGGTCTGTCGGTCTGTCTGTCTGTCCCCCCCCCCTAATAACTTTTGAATGAACATTCCGATTTGGACAAACTTTTTTTTGTTGGAAAGACCTCGGCGAGTACAGCTCATTCCCATGTTTGATTTTTCGATTTGAACAGTTTTTGGTTCAACTTTGAACCGTTCAAACAACCTGTCCCGCGATGCTAACTTCTGAATGAATAGTCCGATTTGAACAAACTTTTTTTTGTTCGAAAGATCTTTTCAAGGATACTTCATTCCCGTATCTACATTTTCGATTTGAACAATGTTTCATTCAACATTGAACCGTTCAAACAAGCTGTCACCCCTAATAAATTTTGAATGAACAGTCCGATTTAAACAAACTTTTTTTTGTTCGAAGCATCTCGGCAAGGATACTTTATTACCGTATTTAAATTTTCAATTTGAACATTTTTGGTTCAACATTGAACCGTTCAAGCAACCTTTCCCCACCTAATAACTTTTGAGTGAACCGTCCTAATGGAATAAACTTTTTTTTTGTTCGAAAGATCTCGGCGAGTAGAGCTCATTCCCATATTTGATTTTTCGATTTGAACAATTTTTGGTTCAACTTTGAACCGTTCAAACAACCTGTCCCGCGATGCTAACTTTTGAGTGAACAATCCGATTTGAACAAACTTTTTTTTGTTCGAAATATCTTATCAATGATACTTCATTCCCGTATCTACATTTCCGATTTGAACAATTTTCCATTCAACATTGAACCGCTGAATCAAGCTGTCACCCCTAATAACTTTTGAGCGAACAGTCCGATTTAAATAAACTTTTTTTTGTTCGAAGGATCTCAGCAGGGATACTTCATTACCGTATTTAAATTTTCCATTTGAGCATTTTTTCGTTCAACATTGAACCGTTCAAGCAATCTTTCCCCACCTAATAACTTTTGAGTGAACCGTCCGAATGGAATAAACTAACTATAATGGAAAAAAAATTAACATTAGCGTCTACGGGGAATTTAAGTTGAATGTTGATCCTGAACTTAAAGTCAGATTTCCTTCAAACTAACTTTGTAAGAAAATAGTTTTGATAAATAATGTTTGTAAAGTACTTTTCTGCGTAATCTTCTGTGAGGACTCTGATTCCGACTCCGACTCCGCGAACATGGCGGAAATGCAGGCTCAGAAAAAAAATGACTGAACGTGCAGACGTTCTTATTTTATTTATTATTATTATTCTTTTATTTTTTTAAAATTTATTATTTTTTTTTTTTGCAGACGATTCTTTTTGTAACAAAAATTTTTCATTCACCAGAACATTTTATCCTTTATTTATATTTAACAACTGGCAACGGATTAAAAGTGAAATTCGAGACATTTTATTAACGGACGAGTTTTTTTTTTCTTTTTTTTTTCTTTCTTTGATAAAATGTGTTTTAATGCTCTTTGTACTTTGATTAATTAATTAATTTATTTTATTATTATTATTTATTTATTTATTTATTTTTTTGAAAACGATGGAGGATTTTTTCTAGGGAGGAACTGTAACAGTTACATTCTTAAAAAGGTGCGACAAAACTTTATTTATTCGTTAATTACTTTTTACGTGTCTATTTCATCTGATGAGAGGGGTATATTTTGCTTTTAGAAATCAGCTCTAAGTGCTAAAAAAGTATGTTTGACATAATTTTCAGTCTCAGATAATCAAGAGAATAATGATCAGATGCGAGAATGCCGATGTCGATGTACGGGAAAGTAGGCTCGTTTAGTTCTTGACAGAACTTCTTGTTAAACTTTGTTTAGTTTCTAAAACTATTATTGATCAATAATGATAGTAATTTTAGCTATAATAAAATGAAATATATAGTTTAAAGAGGACACCTTGAAAGGCCTATGTAACTTTTAAAGTTTAGTTTCTGCCCAAGTCACGTGATGTTTTACGAAACCTCTATTAATAATAAGGTGTGTCTGCCTGTGTTTGGTCCGCAAAACAGAATGAGGAACCTACGGCTGCCATATTTGGCAAATATATTTTGAAGATATGGAGTACCTCCTTTTGGTACCCTTTCTTCTTTTCAAATTTTAACCTTGTTCTTTTTTAATTCAATTTTTAGTAAAATTTTCGCAAATGTTGGGGTGAAAAAATTCAATCAATCTAACATTATGTTGTATTAGTCGAAAGTTCTAAATGTTTTTCATTTTTAAGTTAAACAGGACAAGAGTTATACTTGTAAATGTGTTGTTAGTTCAATTTTTCGAGGCTTTTGTTGATCAAATAATCAGTTAGAGCTGTCGTACGATTCGCTGATAAAAAACTGAATGAATTGTTCCATTTTACCTTTGTATACATCTCGACAAAAAAATTTTCTACCCAGAAGAAATTTTGATTGTTACTTCGTTTTTTTGTTAGTTAGAACAGATGCTGTAAATGTATTTAATTTCCCCCATCCAAAGGAATAATTTGTTTTTTGTTTTTCGTTTGTAATTCTTCCGATTGTTTTTATCTCCTTTCGACAATAACTTTTTCTTTGAACACGACGAATCTTTCCGAACTTTATTAGCCATTTTTCTGTCACAAACGTTATGGACGCGTGGTTTGTAGGGATACACCCAGAGATCATTAGTAAATTAATTGTTTAAGAATGATGATTCTTCGAGATTGTTGTTATTCTGATTCGAAATTTCAGGAAATAGTTTCCTTTTTGTAATGAAAAAATTTTATAGGTTCTTGTAATAAGGATTTTTTTTTTGTATTGATGTTATAAATTTAATAGAGATGTTTAGGAACTGCTACTTTTGCTCTACTGTGCTGGGAACTGTTGTTTTTATTCCGGGGAAGATTAGGTGTAGTGTATCCCACAAAAGCTTTTGCGTGATTAAGCTTAATAGAGCTGACCAACAAACCAATGGAGATTTTCTAGGGGCTTTGTGTTGTCGACGTTTATAAGGAACTGCTATCCTCATTATAATGGGAATTTTTAACAATTTTTCTAATGGTTATTTTAGTGACTTATGTTTTTTTCCATTGTATATTTTTGAGGACTGTCTTCACAATTCTTATGCGAAAATATTTTTCTTTTCTTTCCTTCTTTTTATTTTATTTTCCTTTCTTAATCTTAATTTTTTTCAAAGCTTAAGCGGTGTTATAAAATGCACTATTGACCATTAAAATCCTGCATCAAGAAGTAACTCGCTGCACGCATGAAATTACCTTGACTGGAGGAAGAAGATATGATAAATTTTTAGCTTTCCATTTTTTTAATCGAGTACCATGACCCACCAAAAAATGGTGAGCTAACCACTAGTGTGTTTGTCTTCCAGTTTGAGAAATGCCTGAGAGTCATTTCAAATGAAGGAAACTTTCGTACGTGAGAGATTAATTTCTTGGGTTTATGACAGCTCGGGTTATCTCTACTCCCTTCACCGATCCCATTCGAGCTATAAAAGGAAGAGTTGATGAATCTGTGTGCAGACAGTCATAAACAGAGCATGATGGCCTTCATCACGCATTGCTCACTATGGGGTCATCGGCCATTTTAATGAGCATGGCAACGGAAAAAATGATGCGAAGAAATTGGCGAATAGCTGAAGTTGCAATGAAGCGAAAGCAAATGATTGGAAATTTTGAGCAAGAAAATATCGGATTTTCAAGTCTCATCAGGAAAGTTTTGGTTAATAACAATTTTTATGTGTACATACTGTGACAACATGCTTGGATTGTCAATATGGTACAAAGAGGGAGTGCGGGATCAACTCCCAAGTCCTCCAATTGTTCCCCTGCAGTCATTCAGCTCTTAGTCATAGGCGTAATTTGGCCTCGAAAAGTGGGGGGGGGGGAGGGCAAACTTTTTTTTTTTTTTTTTCAATTAAAATAATGCAAAATGTACTTTTTCAAAAAAAAAAATGATTATAATAATAACAATAATAAAAATAAATAAACATATAGTAATAATAATGATGATGATGATGATGATAATAATAAAATCAAAAAATCGAAAAACTTTTTACGAAATGTATATGTTAAATGTTTTAAAAACAGAACAAGGCAACAGAGACGAGAAGAGTACATCTTACTCTCTCTTACTGAGAGTACATCTTAAAGAAAACCTACAGAGGGATTAGTTGCTAAAATTTTACATGTAAAATAGGCACTGTTCATTCATTCTGTCAACTTCTGGAAGTACATTTACTAATCTTAATGAATTCAGGAAACATAAATTAGTAAAAGCGATATTGATTTAACTATTGTTGGGAGCAAAAGGTCTTATTAGCAATGGTAACATTTGGAAGAAACATTTTCTTTCACAAGGATTCGAAACCAACATCTTTAATGTGTTAAAGCTGAATCAATTAAGTTTCAAAAAAAAATGGAAAGCTGGGTGATAAACATAGAATGAAATGACTCGTCGAATCGAAACTGTATTTCAATTAATAAAATTTATTGCACTGAAAAACTCATTGTGTTTGGCAACAACCATTCCGTATAGTACTAAACTAAAAATTTATTCTTTCCATTTTTTTTCAACAGGTAGGTCTTGAAATCTTATCGATTTCTAAAATCAATCTCAGTTCTTACTGGTTTTTTAATCCATGCTATACAAAAAATCTCTGCTCTAAGAATCAAATTTACATACACTGAGTCATAACGTGCGCAACAAGTCAGGAATATCAAATAAAATGTGTAATCAAAAGTTACATGTGTTACCGAACAGCAAAAAGGAAATAAAAATTAGTTTAAATTTACAAATTAAATATATTAACCATGAAAACAAGTATAAATCTGACAAAAAAAAAAAAAAAAAAAAAAAAAAAAAAACATATTCAACCAAGCACTAATGAAGGGTAAGGCGCCTTCCTTTCATCTCTGCCTTTGAAGAAAATGCATTGATGACAGCATCTTTATCTATTATAATGTCCCTTTCAATGTTCAATAAAGCAAGGTCTGATAATCTTTCTTACCCTGTTGTGCAGCGCAGATACGTTTTGAGTCTTTTTAATGAAGAAAAGCTTCTTTCACATGATGCGGTGTTCATTGGTATGCATAAGAAAGTTTTGTACAATGTATAAAGACTTCTAAATCCATTTCTTATATCGTGTTGCTTAATGTATTTGATTCTGTTTTCCAAGTTATCCGTCTCTGTTGAGCTTATATAAATGAATAAATATAAAAGTAGAAAGACTTACCTATTTGTTAGAGATCTATTATCTTGTACTTCGTAACTTTTTATTTTTGCCAAACTTGGAGGAAACTGGAAATGGATCTTCTGACACTGCAACTCTAAACTCTAGTATTGACTAGTGGCTTGACGTGCCCTATACCCTTGTAGAACCGAATCAACAAGTGGACTCTTTTTCCAATCAAAATTCAAAATTAGTTTCATCAGCGTATCCTAACTAACAGGGACTCAAGGTGTAGGAGTGCATCTTTTCAAGGACAATTTTTTCGATTGGTGGGATATATGTTGCTATGACAGATCCTCAGATAGACTAGACATTCTATTTACTAATTAACCGGAGACAGTTAGTCTATACACGCTAGGGTGGGCCGAAAAAACACTTTTTTTTATTTCGAATTTTGTAATAGCGCGGAAAAGTTGCGAATTATGAAGAGACAAAAAGAAGGAAAAAAAAATTATCGAAATCGGTTGATATCTTCCGATCGCGCATAAGGCCTAAAGTTTGACAAAAATTGAAAAAACTTC
>JAXGGA010024468.1:0-11993 GCA_038373865.1 Uloborus plumipes
TCGGAATTTTGTAACGCATACCCTCTTATTTTTTTCCTTTTACATCAAAACAATTGTAAAAAAAAGTTTCATGCAATTTGAACAACGGTAACCCGTGCCGACTTCCGTCCGAAAGTGCGAACTAACCCTTTTTCACTAGGAAGAAAAATCGAAAAAAACTTTTTTCGGAAATTCAAAATTTCATGTTGATAAAACGCTTCCCCTAGATCCCAATCTGTCCCAAAAAATCATTTATCTAAGTTAAAAAACATTTAGGTACTCCAAACGAGGCTTAAAATTCATAATTTTCTTTAAAAAATAGCTTTTTTTCTATGTACACTGCTCGACATTGAAAATGCAACACCAAGAAGGAGTGGTCAGAAATTCATGCAAATTTTACCGTAGACGCACGTCACTGAGTTATGCAAATGATATGAAATGCGCAGCTCTCCGACGCACGTGAAGTAAGATATAAGAGAATGAAGTTGAAAAGTGGGCTATGTTCATGTTGGTTTTTCTGCCAGACTAATAATCGGAGAAATTTGGTTTTTGTCTCGAAGAATACGTGTGATAGGAGGAAATGCCACGCCGTCCTCAACGAAGACACTTCCAGCATATAGACGACTTTACGAGGGGTATGGTGATCGGACTGAGAAGGGGAGGTTGGTCCATACGTCAAATTGCGGCTGATACCCACATGGATGCAAGCACTGTGCATCGGCTGTGTCGGAGATGGTTGGAAAGAGGAAATGTAGCCACATTGAGGGGTGCAGGTGCAGCCAGAGTGACGTCAGACCGCTTGGATCGACGGATTCACCGACAAGCTGTGGCGGACCCCCAAGTCACTTGTACGTCGATTCTGCAGCACGTGCAAGGTACCCTGGATGTTCCTGTGTCGACCAGAACCATTTCCCGTCGACTGGTTGCACGTGGCCTGCAATCACGGCGCCCGCTAAGAAGACTGCCATTGACCTCACAGCACAGACTCCAACGTTTGGAATGGTGCCGGACCAGAGCAACGTGGATGGCAGAATGGCAAACCGTAGTGTTCTCAGATGAATCCCGCTTCTGTTTGTCCAGCGATAGTCATCGCATACGTGTGTGGCGTCGACGTTTAGAAAGATCGAATCCGGCAGTAACTGTGGGACGCCCCACAGCGCGACAACGTGGCATAATGGTTTGGGGCGCTATTGCATACAATTTCGTATCACCTCTACTTCGTATTCGGGGCACTATGACGGCCCAACGATATGTAGATAATGTACTGCGGCCGGTGGCAATCCCCTACCTTCAGGGTCTGCCAAATGAAATTTTTCAACAGGATAACGCCCGGCCTCACAGTGTTCGAATCAGCCAACATGCTCTACGAGGTGTACAGATGCTTTCCTGGCCACCATACTCTCCTGACTTGTCACCAATCGAACATGTGTGGGACGTGATTGGACGCCGTTTGCAGAACCTGTCACTGCCTCGTTCAGAGGACGAACTGTGGAAAATGGTAGAAAGGGAATGGAGTGCCATCCCTTAGGACACCATCCGCAGGCTTATTGACTCCATACCTAGACGTGTTTTTTCGTGCATCGCTGTCTGCGGTGGTCCTGCTTCTTACTGAGCCGACGCCGTCCTCGCTCTAAATTTTGCTTATTTATTTTGAAATAAATATCACTTATTGTTCCATGCTGTCTCTGTCTTCTTACCAAATTTCATCAATTTCTAACCACTCCTTCTTGGTGTTGCATTTTCAATGTCGAGCAGTGTATTTTGTAAACAACGAAAGATAAATTTTAAGAAATTATCAAGATGAAAAATATGAAGCATAAAGTATATAATTAAAGCTAAATATAAGTTTTTACTCTCATTTTATATTTTTTTCTCCCGGAAATTACTCAAAATTAAGGTTTTTTCAAGTTTTAAGTTAAATTTTTCCATTTTAAATACGACTTTTTTTAAAAATTATTTATCTGAAAGTATGTTCTTTAGTGATTTTGGAACTTGATATTTTCTTTAAATGTATCTGTAATTTAAAACAAATAAATAGTTAAAATGAATAAATTGAAAAAAAAAAAAAAAAACTATGACAACGATTTATTTACAACATATATTTACTACAATATTACAGCACAAAAAATATTTTATACTATCGTTTTAATGTTTGTTTATTGCAGTCAGAGTATATATTTCAGTGCTCTTGGACGCAACACAACAAAAATTGTTTTTGCTCCTCATCAACTGTTAGCAAACCACAACAGTCCTGCATCAGCATAACAGTCATTTTTACAGCTCTTTCGGCTGTATCATTTACTGGTCTAAACACTGAGACCATCCTTTTTCCTTCAAGGAATTAAGTGTTATACGCCCATAGACAAGGGCTCTCATTGAGAAAACTATCATCAATTTTGAGCCTAGTAAGCAAAGGCTATCTTTTAAATGATATGAACTTATCAATTGCTTTCTCTGCAAAATAATAAAATAACAGGTAACGAATGCGCGATATGAGGAAGTAACTAATTAAACAATTAGTTACTTCCTTCCCCCATTTTTTTCGAGTCGGCTCAGTACACATGTACTAGTTTACACTTTCAAGCACAAGTCGGCATAATTTATAATTTTTGAAATTACAATAAACATTTTCGACAATCATATTGATATTAAACAAACATTTATTCAAATTTTTTAAAGAAATTAGGTTCTCAGTACGAGGCATAAAATGTATATATTTCTCTAAATATTAGATTTTTTCTATTAATTTATTGCATCATTTGTGAATTTTAAATTGCAGATACACTTAAGAAATGATCAAATAAGCTTTGTGCTGAAATATAATTGAAATTAAAAACCTTTAATTTCAATTACATTTCAGCACAATATATTATTCAGCATAAATCATAAATTAATTTATAAATGAATTTTTTTTTAATTATTTAATTTAAAAGAACTTTCTACCCAATTTGTGCTTTGTTTACGTTGGTTTTTAACTTCATTTGTAAAAAAATGTGGTATTTAAAGTGGAAAAGTTTAACTTAAAACTTGAAAAAAAACCTTAAATTTGAGTAATTTAAGGGAGAAATAATATAAAATGAGAGAGAAAAACTAATATTTAGCTTTAAGACTTTATGCTTCATATTTTTCATCTTGATAGTTTCCTAAAATTTATCTTTCATTGTTTACAAAATACATAGAAAAAAAGCTATTTTTTGAAGAAAATTATGAATTTTAAGCCTCGTTTGGGCTACCTAAATATTTTTTAATTTGGATAAATGATTTTTTGGGGACATGTTGGGATCTATGGGAAGCGTTTTGTCAACATGAAATTTTGAATTTCCGAAAAAAGTTTTTTTCGATTTGGCCTGGCGAAAAAGGGCTAGTTCGCACTTTCGGACGCAAGTCGGCACGGGTTACCGGTGTTCAAAGTGCATGAAACTTTTTTTACAAGTGTTTTGATGTAAAAGGAAAAAAATAAGAGGGTATGCGTTAAAAAATTCCGACTTTTGGTTTTTTTGGGACACCCTACTGTACATAGTAAAACGTAAGTAATAAAAATCAATTGCCCCTCCCTTGAAAAATTTCTGGATCTACCCTTGGTACAGCAAAAACGAATTTTCTAAAAAACAAATATATAAATAAAAAGTTAAAAATAATTTTTAACAGCATCAATGCTGCTTCAAACAAAAATAGCAACAGCTAGGCCATGACAGGACATCCAGGATGTCTTGGTCAGTCGAGCTGGAGATATATTTGCTTACAATTCTGCCTTTTCCTTGGGCAATAGCGGATTTTCCAGGGGGGGGGGTGCAGGCCCCCCCGGAAAAAAGAGAGTTACGAGTTTCGAATTCAAGAGTGACATAATATCACGATTCGTTCATTAATTTTTCTTTTATTAGGAAAAAGTTATATTGCTTTAATAACTTCTTGCTTTAATCATGAGGACAATATTTCTAAGTAATACCGTGCATTATTGTACCATTTTGGTAAAATAGGTTCAGTAATTAATAAGCTTAAAATGTTAAGAAAGATATTTTACCACTACTTTCAAGATAAATCCCCCCAGCTCCCGCCACCCAAAAAAAATCTGCCCCTGGCTATTGAATTATGGTCAGAACTAGGGATTCACCGATAAGCAAATTGGCCGATTATCGATTAAAGATTAATCGGCTGAGCCAATTAGTCGTCAGGATAACTATTTTTAGTATTTTTAGCAGTTTTTTTTTCTTCCTTTCGCAATTTTTTTTCCTATTTTTGCCGAAATAATTTCAAAATTGTAATCCAATTTCTTTGAACTTTGTTAATTATTTTAACTAGACATTAAAATTTAAAAAAAAATAAATAAATGTACATCAATTCGGAGTCATTTCAATAAAAAAAAAATTTCAATTATTGATGGTAGCTATTTACTTCTACTCTTTTAAAAATTGGAGGTCACCTAAAAGCACTACGTTCAGAGGAAAAATATCGACGCATGAAAAAAATTTGCAACCTAGTTCATATGAGTGTATTCAAAATAAAAATAATTAATTTAATAAAAAATTCATATTTATTGTGAGGATATGTTTTTTAATTTCATTCTTTGAATTATTTGTTTTTTTTTTTTACTCACTATACTTTCGTAGTACGTTTTATACTTATGTTTGCAGAAAGTTATTTACTTCTTGTGAATAAATTTACTCATTGTAGTTTCTTGTTCAAGGCATGCTTAAAGTAGTTTTATCTAAAACATATTCATTCAACAGGTTGATCAGCAAAATTTGACTGATTATAAATAAAATTAAAAACTCATGTTTTTGCATTTCAATATAAAAGTTCAAGTATTTAATTATTTCTAATATAATAGTCTCATATGAATATCAGATGTGAGGGTTTATTTTTATATTCCATTCAGTTTTACGCGCTGCACAAATTATTTCTTTTGTTCTTACTCTGCGCACTTTCATACTACATGTTATAGCAATAACTATTAGGGCCCTGCTCCACATCAGCGTAAAACGCGACCGAAACCGAAGACAGAAACCGAAAATCCGGGTACTTTCGATAGGAATACTATGTAATCTATTTTACGTTTCTGCTTTATTTTTCTGCTTTACGTCAATGTGGACCAGGGCTCTTAGAAAACTACATTTTTTTTTAATGTCAGAAAAATTATTCATCATAGTTCCTAACTGACAGTATAGTTTATTAGGTAATATTTAAAAATATGTATTCCGATGATTAATTGGCCAAACTTTGCCGACTATTAATAATCGGCAAAGTGGCCGAATATGGCCGATCAATAGGTACTGCCGATTAATCGGAGCATACCTAGTTAGAACTATCAGTAAATAAACCTACAGCTCGGTAACAACTAATAGAACAGAACTGCAGTTTTAAGATTAAAATTATTGCAGAAACAGGAAAGTGGGTCCGGGGGACGGGGGGGGGGGGGTTTCTAAATTTAAGCTCTAAAAACTCCATTTTAAACTATTCTAGTAATGTTAGAAGAGGGGAGAAACTGGTGTTCTGAACACTCCATAATCAGTAAAACACCATTGCTGGGCATTTTCAATAATGTTAGAGAAAGTGTCCAATGATTCATCCCAGTAATTTTTTGAAACTGAAGTAGGAATTTAAATTGAAAACGCAATTTTAGATGAGTTTCTACGACGATAGGGTGTTCATAGGCCTATCCCAGGAATTTTCTTGACATTAATGTCCTAAAAACAAAACTTTAAACGATTATGAATGATTCTGATGGGGGCGGGAGTGGGGCAGTGAGTTTAGCGACACTGAAATCGTACTTTTTTTTCCTAGGGGAAAAAAGTTTTTTCTTGTAGTTTTGATCCTAATTTAATTTTTTTGGGGGAGGAAACTCCCACCCCCTCTTATCTACGCTACTGATCAGCACTACAAACATGTAGAAAACTGTTCCACACTGGGGGGGGGGGGGGGCAGTGAATTTTACGACACTGAAATCATACATTTTTTTCTTGGGGAAAAAAATTTTTTTTGGTGTTTTTCTCCTTAGTTAATTTAGGTGGCGGGGGGGGGGAGGTCCCCACCCCCTCTTATCTTTGCCACTTATCAGCACTACAAACATATAGAAAACTGTTTTACAGCTCTCACAGTTCCGATTTATTAGTGTTTCAGCAGCCTAAATGTTTAGAAAACGTTGTTCTACAATTCCGGTATTTGCGCTTCCATTGCAGTTCAAATTGCTTCGAGTTATTCCACAGTTCTCGTAATTAAGTTTTAATAGTGTATCAACAGACCAAGAGTATAGAAAACTTCTCTCTATTGTACCTCTATTTAAGCATTATTAGTGTATCAGCAGTCCTAATGTTTGGAAAACTGTTTAGTAGTTATGGTATTTATGCTTTATCTGTAGTTCAAATGTATAGGAAACTTTGCTCCATAGTTCTCTAATTTACACTATCAGTGTAAGAGCAGTTCAAATGTCTAGAAAAATGTTCAACAGTTCTCTTATTTGCAGTTTCTCAGTGTAGAATCAGAGCAAACGCTTAGAAAACTTTAATTGTTCCCTTATTTACGCTTTATTAGTGTAAGAGCAGTCCAAATGTTTAGAAAACAGTTAGACAGTTCTCTTATTTATGTTTTAATAGTATATCAGTAGTTCAAAAGCTTCTAAACTGTTTAATTGTTCTCTCATTTACGTTTTATTAGTGCATCAGCAGTCCAAATGATTAGAAAACTGTTCTATTTGCGTTTTATTAGCGTATCAGCGGTCCAGATATTGAGGAAATTCTGCTCTAAGTTTACATATTCAGTGTATCAGCGGTTTCGTTTCAGTGCCGTACTCAGGGATTCGGAAGAAGCGAGAGATTTGCGTGGACTGGATGACCCCCCGGGCGATTCCATTCCAGTCAATATCGGAGACAACCGGAACAGCTGATCGCCATGGCAACGTGACGTAACGACACTCACGCCAGGGTTGCCAGGGAGAAAAGCGAGTAGAGGTGTTTGGTTTGCACGCCGCCGTTTTATTTTGGCCTCTCGGAAAAAAGGGACCTTTGGAGTCCAGTTAGTTTCTTTTTTCTTTCTCTCTATGGCGTAAGAGGAGGGGAAAGAAGGGGGGGGAGCTTCTTCGGTAAAAAGCTTTACATAGTGGAATTATAATCAAAATTGTTCATAATGAATTTTGAATGAAAAAAAAGGAAATATTGATATCAAGTATTGTGTTTACTAATCTTTTTGAGCCCATCGCCCCCCCCCCTCCTCCAGACGTTGACTGACATCTATCTCCCCAGCCCCCACCCCCAACTTCTTCCTTGAAAAACCATAAGTTTGTTTGCATTTAATTTATCAAATTAAAATACCTCATTTTATTTCTAAGTGAAATGTATACAACAAAGCAATTTATATCTGTGGCTTAGTTCTAAAAGGGCCTAAGTCAAAAAATGTTAGTTTCGAGAAAAAGGCGATGAAAGATATTTGAGATTTTTTAGAATGCTATAACTTTCTTATATTAAGATTCCCATTATTATTTTTTGGTATTTGTTTATTGTTAGTGTAAAGAAACATTATTTTATCATATGAAATTTTTTACATATTATATTATATATTATATAAATATATAATATATATAATTTATATAATATATAATATGTATATTATTTTGGCCTTTGTAGAATTAGAGTTTTACTAAATTGGAAACTTTTGATGTAAATAACACAGAATGTGAAAAAATTGACATTGGCCCTTTTAGAACCAAGCCACAGATATAATCACTGATAACTTTTAAAGAAAAATACTTTTTCGTAGCGGCTAGTTCAATAAAGCTGGGTTTTGTTCAATTCTTGACGATATGATTCATTAACCCTTTAAGCGGCATGTATTCTACTTTGGGACCCGTTAATAATTTATTTTCTCCCTCTAAACAATTAAGTTTAGCATTTTGGAATCAACTTGAGCTCAATAATTAAGTTCCTAGTTTCATTGGTACTTTTTTACAAATTTCTGAATGCTAAATTGACCCAGTGAAATATCAAAAAGCGGAATTTTACGTCGCAGCACCTCAAAGGGTTAAAGCGGTTAATTCAATCAACCACTGATTCAATTAACCGCCGTCCACTGCGCTATTATTTCATTTCCATCGACACCCCACCTCTTAGCATTCCGCTTTAGGTTCTCATTTCTAAGTACAAATTCACCCACCCCCTATTGCCCCTCCACAAAACAATCACACCCTTGGAGAGCCAAACCGTCATTTTCTAGGCGATCCCCCCCCCCCCCGGCAGGGAACCACTGATAGTTGTACCGAGATTCAAGCAACAAACCATGTAATATGTAACCATTCATTCATTCGATTTTAAGATACCAACAAAATAGGTCAATCAGAAGTAATTTTTTTCTCTTCATTCAATTAGTGCTGTTTGATATTAAAGTGAAGAAATCTATCAACAGTTGATAAGAAGTATAAATCGTGAAAAAACCAGAGATCTACCACAACAATTCTGTCTCCTACCTTGCGCACAATGGAAGGCGCACTCTATATTATTTTTGTTCTAAGATCATTTTTCAACTGAAATCCAAGGTGTACCCCAACCCCTCTAAAACGAAAATTAACTACCATTTTGTTTGTTTATATTAATTGAATTCGCACTCAATTCCAAAATTCGTTGAAGTTAGCCAAATATCATCCTCAAATAGCAGAAAATTGCCCCTCCACATTCGATATCCACATTTTTGGGTACATTTTCTTGCAACTACAAACTACAGACAGGTGCCGAGAAATTATCATGCCTGAAACTTCAAAGTAGTATTCTCTAAATCAAATGTGAAAACTTTAATCCCTATCTGATCGTTGTGTATAAAAAAAAAAATAAATTAAATAAAAAAAGAAAAACTGAAAGCATCGCGTGTTGAATACTATTCGCACTGCAGATCTTCACTATAGAATTACCGTATTATTTAAATTCATTCGAGTTTCATTCAGATACAATTGGCATTAAAAATGAGATGAAGTATGTGCTTAGAAGATAGCATACGTTCATGTAAATTACCGGACACGCGATAAGCCGACATTGTTTAGCACTTAACCATATTAAGAAGCGGTTAACAAAGGGGTGGTGCATTTCCCAGAAGTATAAATAAACATTAATGACACAAATTAAAAGCATACTTAATTTTCTATACAATCCTAATCATATCTGTGAATGTAAGTTGAATAAATATAAATGATACGGGGTTTTTTTTAGTGAAAATCTGCGATGCGACTCGTACAAGCAATATGTGATGCTTTCAAGATACTATATTATTATATAAAAAAATATTTTTACAACTTTAAAATTTTGTCGAACAATGGCTCATAATAGTGAGGCTGATACTCTGGTATTACACTGAATATGTACAATTTTTGATAATTTTAAAGATATTGTAGGAAGGTGGGCGTCTCCCAAGTTATTTCAAATGTTAATGCTTCAAAGCTTTTCACCTTTCTATCTTCTTAGAAGAATGTTAACGGTCAAATATAATGTTTCATATCTCTCCCAATAAAATTAATGGCTATTACACCGCCCAAAACGGGAAAAAAATGAGGGAATGGGGGCACTATCTCCAAAAAGGGGCAGTAGATGGGGGGAAACTGATATTTAAATTCATTTTGGTTATTTTGCATAAATATCAGCAAAAGTGGTGTCAAAAGCACTTTCTTTTATTTTTCCCCCTTTTTTTTTGCCGCGCAGTTTCATTTGTCATTAATAATACGCTTGGGGAACCACAGCAATTAAGCCACATAATATAACAGCGGAAAATTTTTATTCTATTTTTATCCATTCAAAACTTGGGGGTAAAATACCTTGTATGTACATTGTTTATTTAGTAGCATAATGTTAATTTTATGAAGTAATTAATAACTCAAACTTTAAATAGCTGTATTTTTCAACTGGTGCATTATTTCGCATTTTTATGTTCAGAAAATACTTTTTAATGTTTTTTGAAAAAGTTGAAATCACAATCTTACGTGTGTATGTGTATGGTATCCAATTTTCTGTATTTTCCACAATTTCAGTTTTATTGAAGGGAAGGAGGGGGAGGGTGAGCTTATGTATACGGGGGGTAACGTATGTATGCATCAAAACTAGCGGTAGCCTAAGTGTGCTAAGGTAGACAGACACTTATGTTTTTGATGCAGTGACATATAAAATCGTCATTTCAGTTCTTTCCGACGGGGGGGGGGGCAGTCACAGGATTTGTAAACAGTGCAATTATAAACGAAGCAAAAACCACGCCCACTTTTATGCAAACAACTGATTTTTCAAAGCCAAGTGGGCAATCAGAGAAGTGGGCAAAAAAGCCCCCTTCTCTGATCCCCTTAAATGACAGGCCTGGTGGTGACTTTCTAAGACTTTTGGTGTGAATCGATTTTGGTGCTTGTACGAAAATATATGTATGTTTGTAGAAAAGTAGGGGGAAGGAAAAAGGATCCAGATGTGGAGAATTCACCCCCACCCCTCCCAGGACTGAAAAGAGGACATGTAAGCCTTGTCGGAATTTGGGAGGCTCAAATTTGAAAGCGGTGTTATGTAATTTTAGTTTGTTGTTTTATGGGGGAAGGGGAGCCCTCTGTCCACACTGACTAGCCCCCTCCCCCCCTCCCAAAAAAAACAGACATGCTTCTTGGAAGGGAGATAATTTTGGATAATTTTTTTTTTCACGGTCGTAAAGGGGGCAATCCCCCGACCACCCCCTCCTTCTCCGTGAGCTTTTGAAAGTGCGCAATGTTTGTTAAAATTTTAAAAAACAGATGGAAACAAAGTACCGGAACCTCCCGGTTTGAGAGAGAGAGAGAGAGAAACCTTTTCCACCATGCTTCAAAAAATAAACAAACAACGTAATCGTGTCTAAAAAAGAGGAGAATGCAAGGTGAGACGTAACACTTACGAGGAAAAGACAAACTTTCGTGAGATCAGGAATGACAGAGAGAGAGAGAGGGGTTGAATGAATGGAAAAAATGCGTGCGACGCACCTATACAGTGTTTCTTTCTCCCCGGCATTGTTGTACACGCTGAAAGTGAATCCGTCCCGCTCGGCGCCGAAGCCGACCTTGCATTCGGTCTGCCAGGCCACCTCGCCGTGCTGGGGGCCCCCCTCGGGCCCCTGGGGGTCCCACTTGTCCTGGAAGGCGGACATCGCCCGCGCCCCTCCGAAGGAATGGGAGGCTTCCGGCGCTGCCGGTCGCCGTCGCTCTTCTGTGCGCGTGCGAGAGTGCGGGGCGCGAGTGACGGGGCCAGCGAGCGGGGTTGCCGCTTTGGCGACGAGCAGCCCGTGGTTGGCGCGTTTTTAGTTCCTGTAGGAAGGTGAGGGTTTCTTTATGCGAAGTAAGAAATTGGGATCTTAAATTCTGTACATAGTGCCGGGGAGGACCGTTAGGACACGGGCCTCTCCATGGGGAGGGGGCAAGAAAGGGCTCAAGCCCCCCTTAGAGATTTGCATCTCCTTGCTTTTAGTGCCATTTTTTGGCAGAAATATACCAACATCAGCCATTAATAAGAAAGTTATTAAAATTGTGAACTTTTAATAACTCAAATTTACACTGAAATTAAGAAAATAAATACCTTTGTGCAACAAATGTGAAGTGTAAATGCAATGTTAAAGAAGCACATACCTGTATATTTGTACTTCTTTAACGTTGTATTTACACTTTACCCTGAAATTGCTTTCCATGGGAAAAATATCCTTTAGAAACCAAAAGAAAATATCTGATCCCCCTCTAAAATTTTGCATATGGGTGCTCATACGGTGGGAAGTCACTCTGGACTCCCAAAATGTTCCGAATATGGCAAATATGGAGACAATATCGCAACATTGATATTCTTTTCGAAATTTACCGATTAACAGCATGCATCTCTTTCATTTACTGAGTAGATTTTTAAAAAAAATGCAATATTGTCCCAAAAGTTTACAAATCGTCAGCTCAAATTTGTGGAGTGGGGAACTTTTTGGGAGGTCATAGTGACCTCGTAAAATGTTCTTTACTTTGCACCGGCGAAATCAGAGACAGTATGGTAAAATTACTATCTTCATTA
>JAXGGA010024469.1:0-11985 GCA_038373865.1 Uloborus plumipes
AAGTATTACCAGAAATATTGTTGACGGTTGTACGTTGTACAAGCGCATTTCACCCATTGAATATCGAAAATACGCCTAGGCCCGTCATTTAGGGAGGTCAGGCGGGGTCAATTACCCCCCCCCCTTGACTTTGAGAAATCAATGTATTTACAAAAAGTGGGCGTGACTTTTGATGTTTTCCGATGAAATTGCATTGTGCTTGGACCCTTTGCCCCCCCCCCCCTGGAAAAAATTGAAATGACGGCCCTAAATACGCCTGAAAACTTAAGCGTCTTTTTCCCACATGTCTTAAAAACAGAATAAAATTTAAGTTGTTCGTAACATTATTAGCGTTACATAAATATGCTGCTATTTTTAATCACTTAGGGCCCTGCTCCACATTAACGTAAAGCAGAAAAATGAAGCAGAAACGTAAAACGGATAAAATGGTATCCCTATGGAAAGTACCCGGATTTTCTGTTTCTGCCTTCGGTTTCGGTCGCGTTTTCTGCTGATGTGGAGCAGGGCCCCTTAGATTGAAAATAACCAGTTTTCTTCTCTCAACAGCTCTTCACATTATCCAGATAGAGGCGAGTGAACACATGCCCGTGGCCGAGGGGACGGAGCTGACCCTGGCCTGCATGGTCCAGGGCTCCCGCGATCTCAAAGTGGAGTGGTTCCGAGACGGACAGCCGATGCACACGCACGACGCCGAACGGAGCATGTGGAGCACGGTAGTCCCCAAGAACTCGCAAGAAGAGTATACAGCTCTTCTGGGATTTGACAGAGTAGTCAGCTTGGACTCGGGTAAGACGAGCTTCTCTTTCCCACAGTATGTTTTGCTTAGCAGGGACGGATACAATGCTGCAAAAAAGGAACTGGTGTTTTTACAGTATAACACTGCCAACCGAGGTTCCAATTTAAAACTATAAAATGCGCAGTAATAAACTGTAAAACTTGCAATTTTGTAGATTTTTACTGTACAGTCAGAAAATTTTACAGTTTATTGCCGTAAAATTTAGCTATATTACAATGTAAAAAATATAGTATAATACTGGCAGCAGAGGTTACAGTTTAAAACTATAAAATGCACGGTGTAACATAGCAGTTTTAGTTTATTACTGTAAAATTATCAATTTTGCACTCTATTACTGTAAAATTAGCATTTTTTTCAGTTCATTACTATAAAGCAAGCTGTATTACAATGTAGAAACAACATTCATTTTTAGTATACAATTCATATTGAAAATTGAAACTGATTTTGTTCTTTAAGTACTCTACACAGATAGTCAACATTACCCCCCAGAGGTTCCAGTTTATAACTGTAAAATGCACGGTAATAAACTGTAAAACTAGCAATTGTATAGTTTCTTACTGTAAAGTTAGAAATTTTAGAGTTTATTGCCGTAAAATTTAGCTTTATTATACTGTAAAAACAACAGTATAATGCTGGCAGCAGAGGTTCCAGTTTAAAACTGTAAAATGCACGATAATAAAATGCAAAATTAGAAATTTTGCAGTTTATTACTGTAAAATTAGCAATTTTTACAGTTTATTTCTATAAAATTAGCCGTATTATAAGCTAAAAATGTTGTAAGGAAGGGCATATACAAAACAGTAAAAATACCTTTTTTATGCTTCTTTGACGTATTCAATCTCTAACGAAGCAAATATTTCGCATTTTCAATCCAGTTACTCAATATTTAATTTCTAAATGATAAGATTGAAATTCAACATTGCATTTCTCATTTACATAAACACACCACATAACTGTTTTCCGTCTCAAGCACCAGAACCTTTCGAGGTTCATTAAATTTCCATTCACTGGTTGGCTTCAGTTGCATATGAGAAAGACTCGCCTACCGACATCAGGCCATTAAACACATTACAAATGCAAGCTAAATTTCGATGTATGCTGATGATTCTTGGATCCATTAAGATTCATGGACCAAGAAAGATTCCTTGCAGTTTAGCTAACCGTATGAGTTGTATAATATTTATTTATCGACTTGTAGTTTCTCGACACAAATTCAAGGACTGCTTCAGGGAACGTCCAGAAATGATGTCATGCTTTGAGGGAAGGGGGTAAAGGGAGTGTGACATGTGCAACAAAGGGTGAAGAAGCGATCAAATTAGTTAGAAAAAAAGTGCGATACCATTTATTAATAGAACGTAATATCTTATCTCGCACTACCGAAATGGTCTTGCAGATTGTGATTAGATATAAAAAATACAAGAACTGTGCATATATTTTGTACTTAATATAATAATTATGTTATAAATGGTGTACGATAATATAATTCATTTTGCATTTAAGTTTTACGTATGTATTATTAGCAATTTCCACTGATTTCATTTTAATTTCCTCACAGTAGAATTTAGAATTAATATTATTATAGTTTTTGAAATAATCACTAAATTAAACCAATATGTGTGTTTAATCTACTAGTAATAAAATACCTGTATTCTAATAAGTGGGCTGGAATATAAGTTAAAAGGATACCCCACATAAGCTTTCAATATGCCAAATCGTTGTAATTTGTCATTTCAATATCAGCTAATGGACTATTTTGTTTATCATAATAATTCTTCATGGCAAATCGGCAGTTCCATTAAGCGGGCTCGACTGTATTGTTTAATGAACTGCTGTGTTCGTATTGCGTAGCATTCACTATGCTTATTCTGTCTTCCTCCATCACACGTGCATGAATTTTGTAGAACATTATTCTATCTTTTCATTTCCATTTAAACCTAATATCACGATTTAAACGGTTACCGCCAGATGAAATACGTAGTGTATAACGATTGCCGTAGAAGAGAAATGACTAGTTGCGGTGGAGAAAGAGATAAATAGAAAAATGAAAGCCATGCATAATACAGTTGACTGGGAACAAATACGTATGGAAATTCATACACTAAGTAATAGCGTAATTTTTGGAAGGGATATTTTAAGTTAATGCTTCAAAAAATGTTACCACCATTCCTTAAGATAAGCGATAAAAGTCTTGATTGGGACTCAGAATTACCTGAAACCAAAGTGTGGTTGAAAAGTTAAATTTTGTGGCTTTATTATGAGCGTATTGCGAGTTAAAATTATTTACTGACGAAACTATTGATAAAATTACAGAAGTAGTTAAGCACCTAATCTTTGACAATCGATGAAATTTATTGGATTCGCAATCATTTAACATATCTGAGGACGATCTTGTTGGAATTGAGATTCCGTATGATGCGAACAAATATGATCAAATAAAGTGAAAACAAAAGGGCAAACAAATGCATACAAAACATTAAAGGAAATCTACACAATAAAAAAAACGAAAAAAAGAAAGTTTCCTAAACTTCTAGCAAATTGGGCGTCCTAAAAAGTTTCATCCATTGCTTTATTTATACATTTAATACCTTTCTTTGCACCAAAGTATTTAAAAACAACTGACGTCGGTGCCTTTTTCCTTACTTTTTACAATAAGGAAATCAAAGTCTACGAAATATATAACTGAAAATATATTTTTTATTGTTTGTTGAAAAGCGAAGCATTCGGCTAGACTGCCATTTCCTTAAATTAATCAAATCTGAGTATTTCACAATATTTCGCTCATATTTTCGTACATTAGCTCACAGAATTTAAATTTACAAAGGATTTTTACAAGCTCAAAAGCTAAAATTTTCACAACACAATCAATTTCAAACCTTTTAATAAAAATCAATAAGACATGAAAATTTAACATTTAAAAGCCAATATACTTATATATAGACAACTACAATTCGTGACACGACGCCCTTTCATTTTCATTAAACCCAAAGTTGCCTCACACTCCCTCATTCCAATGGATTTAACTTTACATAATGCTACCATCAAAATTTACTTTCCGAATAACACTGATTAATAGTTCAAAGTCAAGTATTCTAACACACTGCCTTTTCATAAAATTCATTATCACGAAGAGCAAGAATTCTTCAGAAGAATGTTAATTACCGAGATGGTTACAAATTCTTTCCAAAATTCGGCTAATTACATGACGAAAATAAGGAAATGAAATTTCATACCCTTGGTGTAATTCTAACAAAGGCTAAGCACTAATTATGTATACGTATAAAAATACGACATGCTATGTTGAGGTCATTTGTGATAAGTATCCAAAACAACTCCACACACAAATGAATTCTTTTGATTTTCTTTTTCGCATTCATGTTTATAGTCTTTCAACTTATTTTACTTCATTTCAATCAGTCATTTTAAGGAGCATTAAATTTTATTCGCCTTTTTAACTTTCATTATAAAGTTAAGTAATATTTTAGCATCTTTGGGATGAGAGTGAAAAATATTTCATATGCAGCTTCAAAAATTTTAGAGTAAACTCAAAACTTGTATTCTGTAATAAACAAATTGTAGAAAAACAAATATTTCTATTATTTATTTGTTAAATAAAAAAACTTTTATGCTGCATTTTTCCAATCTCCGCAACTATACCCTTATACCTTCGTGCCCCTTTGTAATTCAAAATTGGAATTTTTTTATCACGTGAGCCATGTAACCAATAAGAGACGCTCTAACAAATTTCTGTGGAGTCAAACAGCAAAATTTACATTAGTAAATACTGTTGATGTCGTCTGCGATCAAAAGGTTTCAGTAACCTCTCACTGGTGTTTGGCCGGTGGTGGAGTAGCTTAATACAGTTGATATGGTGAATTCGACTTTCACCCTTGCACCTGATGAAATTTCTTTTCTTTCGGCTATAAATAACTTTACATGTCTCAATAAAATTGCAAATATCATAAGAACGAGCTAAAAGCTAATATACCACCCCCCTCCCTCCCTATGCACAGCAGTGTGATGTAATATCCAAAGCTCTGGTCAAAGCAGCAACTAGATAATGGTATCTACGTTGCTAGCAACTTTTACTGTAAAATACATACGATTTTGTTTCTGCAGTTGTTGGAAAAAAAATGAGATTATTTGTACCCGTCGGCACAGATAATATTAAAAGTTTTACAACCGTGGGAAATTTTGAAAATCTGAACTCGCTGCTATTTCAGAAAAGAGAGCGCAAATATCAATTGTTAACAATATTTTCATAATGAACTTGAAATAAATCTACTGTAGGAAGACTGATACAATTTTTTAAGCTAAACGTAATGCGACGGTAATTTACTTCGCTTCATTCTCCTTAGCTTTTGAGAGGTAGTCGTTGTAGAAATTCGTTTCAAAAAAACGAATGGGCGTTTAGTGTTAGTTTTAAAATAGCATTTATTTTTACATCCTAACAAAATGTTGAACACTGTTTAACGATACATATTTTATTAGAAAGCATGCGGACTGGAACTAATTTTGCTTATTTTTCTTTGTTATTTCCTCAATAGAATTTCAATGTAACGACATGGGCTTTTATGGATTGGCAAAAACAATATTTCGAGATTTAAAAAAAAAACAGTTTTTTTTTTTGAAGAAACATGGTGTCGGAAAAAATTCCAAAAAAAATTGGCTAAATTAACTTCTATGCCTTAATTGTATTTTTCTACTCCGTGTAAACTTTAAATTATTGCAATATTTGTGCTCTAATTAATATAGAACATAAAACAAAAATTCTTAAATTTCCATAAATAAAATGTTAGTACAATGTATTAAATAACGCGCATTAATAGTTTGTCGCATTAAATGAAACCGATCTTTACATTTTAGAAACGAAGTCATTAAAGGGGTGATGTTAATACCAGATAAAATTTATCGCATATTTTAGAATTCCTAATGAAGCCAATATTCAAATGAAATAATTATAAGTCATTCTCTTTTCTTGTTTCTGCTTCATTAAGATATCTGGAAAATACATAGCTTTGCTTTAAATATGTAAATTCCGCACCTTTGGATGCTCTAATTTTGAGCTATCTTTCGCCGATTAATCAAGCGAGTGAAATAACTTTTTGTAATTACGTTTTCTGTAATTGAAAATATTAATCTTCCATCAGTTGAAGTGCATTTACCTTTGGGGCATAAATTATTTGCAATGTATGCACAGATTTCATTAAAATCTGAAATAATTTCTTTATATCGATTCAGTCCTGTTTCATAATCGTGATTGATTGTTCCCTCTTTGGGAAAAGTTTCTTTAATCTCGTTCTCTAATCGATGCACATATCACAACAGTGTGTCACTTTTAATTAAAGTTACCCAAGTCTTTAGCAATGAAAAATGTTTTCACATTGGAATGATTCAACATACAACCTTGGGCGGCTGTTTTACATTTGTCTTTGGAATAACACAAAGCGTGTGTCAAACTCGAAACTTCGGCTATTTTAGATCATTAATCAGATTTTTCCTCCGCTAATTGTTAGAATTAAAATTTTAGGAATCGATGTAGTATGAATATCGATACCTTTAATTTTTAAAAACTATTGATACCTTTTAAGTAGAAAGCGTTGAGCTATAACTTTGAACTAAATGAAGGAATTTAAGATCAAAATTGCATAAAATATGTTAGTTAACTATGCATAAAATATATTAAGAATTTCAAAGCTTAATCCTATTTTTTTTCCTGTGAAATCACCTTATTAATGAAAATATTCATTTTAGTTTATACAGTTCAAAATCTCGCTTTTTTTAATTTATTTTTTAAATGTTAAATTTATTTATTCATTCAATTCTTTTAAGCACACATTATAAGCATATTATATTTTCTAGCAACACTCATTGATGTAGTATTCTATTCATTTAATAGAAATTATACTTGTCTAGCTCCAGGTATTATTTTTCTTTGCTAATCTTCAAATGTTAAAACCAATTTTGTATTTAAAAAGAACGCTATATACATCTCATTTACATAATATTATTTTGAGTTTATTTGCTTGTTAAATTATTGCCTATATTTCTTCATTTGTTATTTTTCGTGACAACTGATCTCTATTACATTACAATGTATGTTTAGCTAACCCATTTATAACGATAACATGAAGAAAATAACATACACAACCACACAATCAAAAATCAATACAAAGTCATAAACAAAAAAAACTTATAAAATAGAAGAAATTTATTGAAACGCAATGGAATTTTTCAGTTTGTTAAACAGAAAAGGGGCAATGGTACGAAAACTAACTGAAAGAAACAGATATTGATTTTTAAAAAATAGCAATTAAAACAATAATTTATTTAACTCATGCAAAAAAAATAATTGCTAACATTTATTAGTAGGGTGTGCAAAGCTACTAGAGATGCAAACCAACTTTTAACTAATTTAGAACAAAAGGAATGCATAAAAGAGCACTAGCCAAACGTTGCATTCAACGTTCTAAAAAAACACAATCCTGGTTAGTTACGTAAATATTTTACTGTGGATTTGCTTTCGCATTTCATTTCAAAGTTGCATATGCAAATTTTGTTGACGTAACTGCCGTCTTCACGAAACATACTAATTTTGCAAAATGTTGCTTTATTTCTTAAATAAAGTGTAGAATGTGGACGTTTACCGCATTTAGGGAGAAGTGATAATGAAAGTAAAGCAAGAGAAACTTCGAGATACTGTAGTCTGCTTTGTGCTGGGATAATTCTGTACCTCAGAACCAGACTAATGTAAGTCCATTTTCGTCATTTTTCAGTAGAGGGGAAAAACGATTGTCGAATACATGCAAAGCATGGGACTCGCGCTCTTTTCATGCTGCTAAATAATTGTGAAGGAATTTGTTTTATAGACTACTGTTTTAATGAGTCGATGTGGAATAAGACTCTACATACAATGAAGCAAAAAAGTGAAAATGACAATTTTTGGACTTACGTCGTTCTGGTTCTGAGGTACAGAATTGAGAACATTATAAACCTGATAAGCGAAATGAATGCATTAATGAGCAAAATCACCAATTCAATGAGTAAATCATGAAAGTAGAAAGCCAAACAGCAGCCATCTATATTTACTGCTATTATCACTTCTCCCTGAATGCACTGTAGTATATATCTTCATGTAATCTAAATTAAATGATGAACCACATATGATCTTCCTTTAGGAACGTTTACCTGCCAAGCAACAGACTGGGGTTTCATTCGCAATCGTAGTATCTACGTTTATGTGCAGTCAGCACCAGTACCCCAATTAACACCAATGACTGCCACAGTTCCAGTTGGATCGCCGTTGGTTATCACTTGCTTGAGTCGAGATGATGTATATGGTGACTTTGGTTACACTTGGCTCAAAAATGGTCGAATCCTCAACCCCAGTGCTGAGCCCGAGATGGCCGAAGATTTGTTTCCGGCCGGTAGCAGAATTTTATTGGCAGAGGCCACGACGTCAGCTGTTTACTCCTGCATCATTACCAGTTCTGCTGGATCCACAAGGAAAGATAGTGTCATCACTGTTGTTGATAGAGAGCGTAAGTCTGATTTTAAGTTCATTTTTATGAGCTATTATGACTCTAAATGGTAGTTATTATGCCTTTTTTAAACATTTAAGGTCAAAAAATCATTTATGATAAGCTCTTTTGCTTTTAATGCAGTGGTTTTGACTTTTTAGACTTAAAAGATGTACTGATCATTAGTGGGTACTTTTATCACATCAAGACACAAAGTTTTTCATTTGCGACCGAAAAGGCCTTTTTCTAGCAATGACGAATTGATATTTATTTTCATTTTTGACCGTTTTTGCCGTTGTGGTTTCTTTTTCGAATTGGATCTGAGGTCTCTCCGGGTAGGAGGACAGTGGTTCACCTCCTCGGAGGTCCAACGGCCCTAGCTGCAGATGATACAGGTGCTCGGCCTCCATCTCGCCTGATGGTGGCGTCCACCTCCTCTTTTTAAAATTACTTTTTTCCCCTTTAAACTTCCAATAATACCCTTCATCCGGTTGAGCTAAAAATCGCAGATACGGAAGGTATCACTGGTTAAAAAGAGAAATAAAATACACACACTCGCGTTCATAATAAATATGTTTCGAAAATATGACAATAATTAATTCATTTTTCAAATGCTCAGATTTTTTTTAATGGAACCACACTGAATTAACTGTCGCTGCCTCCAGTTGTAATCTGGCTGTAATACCAAGAAATCAGTGCGCATATATACGCCCATGATGCAAAGTATTGAGAAACTAAAACAAACCTCGAATTCTAAGGGTCAAGTTCTGCATCAGAAATAAAGATTTGATTTATTTACTTGGTTTAAAACATAGTAATCAGAAATCCCTGACTTTACTTAAGAGTTGTTGTTTACGCAAATAATTTCATTATTTATTGTAGATATAAGTTATATACGTGTTTTAATCTAATATACAGGGTTATTCTAAATGATGGACCCCTTTTTAAAAATTCATATTTATTAAAGTACAAATCCGAAATGAGCAATCTTTATTGAAATGGAAAGACGAAATTTCAAATTTTTTTAGTGCAAAATTTTTTTCTGAAGCTGAAAAAAGAGGGCGCACCAGTAGAGTTTGCACCGGATTAGATTATTATTTGATTTACTGGCGGAGCTGAGGAAAATGGCGACCGTGGACCAAAAGGTTTTCTGCGTTCTTCAGTTTGTAAAAACTGCGTCACAAATTTTAGTGCAGCGGGCATTTCGTGCCAAATTTGGAATTAAAGCCCCAACTAAAAAAAGCATAAGCCGTTGGTTTAGGCAGTTTCGAAAAACTGGTAGTGTTTGTAAAAGGAAAAGCAGAGGAAGACCGCCTGTGTCACAAGAAGAAGTCATGTTTGCCGTACAGCACGCGGTGAACACATTGAACATTTATGATTATATATGAAAAAAAAATTTCAAATCTCCTCTTTCCGTTGATATAAAGAATGTTAATTTTCGTTGAAAACTTTAATAAATATTAATTTTTAAAAAGGGGTCCATCATTTAGAATAACCCTGTATAAAATTCTCGTGTCACAGTTTTCGTTGCCATACTCCTCCGAAACGGCTTGACCGATTTTGATGAAATTTTTTGTGCTTATCCAGTATCTATGAGAATCGGCCAACATCTATTTCTCATCCCCCTAAATGTTAGGGGTAGTCCACCCATAAATTTTTTTTGTTCGCACATAACATCTGATCTACTGAACTAAAACAATATGTGTTATCGTAAATCCTTACTTCAATGAGCGACCCGATGGTCAAGTAGTTTTGCGCGTCAGGTTGAAGTTCCTGATGGAATGAGATCGAATCCAGGCCCGCAAGGATTTTTTCGAACAGCTGCATGTTTTTTTTTTTTTTGAATGATTTTAATGACTGTAATGTCCTTATGCAGGTACATCCCTTCATGGGGATCTACCCCATATTTTTTTATAGTACAAAATGACAGTTTTGGTCGGATCTTTGTTAAAATTGGCAATGGGGTCCTTCGATGCTGTAGAATTTTCTTATGGACGTTTGCGCCATTTTTGGGGGCTTTGAATCGATAGTGGCAATAAATGGTTTTTGATTTGCGGCACTTATATTATTTTTTCAAAAATTATATATACTATCAATTATGTTATGTTAATTTTTGTACCTTTATAAAATTCTGTATTTTATACCTTGCATTTACGTCAAATTCAAGGTAAAATTAAAAGTCAAAAATTCTGAAGAAGATAAATATATGTTAAAAATTAAAGTAACTATTTTTTGTGATTTTCCATATTGGTTGTGACCAAAAAACATCATTACAAACAAATAAAATGTATCAAACACCATGAGTGTTGAGTTATTAGGCAAAATCTGCTGTGTAAAGTTTTTTTTCACTGCGAGAGGGGGGGGGTGATATGAACGACCATTAAAGTGACACAAATTTTTAAAAAAATAAAGGTTGGATCTCCAATTATCTTGCTTCGTAATTTGAACCCGCCCCGGCTCTGCAACGGTACGCGATTAGTCATTCAAAAATTAATGAAAAACGTGATCGAAGCCAGGATTTTAAATGGCAAGTTCAGAGGTGAAAATATACTCATACCACGGATTCCTATTATACCTACAGATGTGCCAATTCAATTCAAACGTATTCAGTTTCCGATTAGATTGGCATTTGCAATGACTATCAACAAATCCCAAGGTCAAACGATGTCTGTTTGTGGCTTAGATTTGAGAACACCATGTTTTTCACACGGACAATTATACGTGGCATGCTCTCGAGTGGGTAAACCATCCAGTTTGTTTGTGTTAGCTAAAGATGGACTAACAAAAAATATTGTTCACGCTATAGCATTAAGAGATTGATATTGTTTAATAGTGTTACTGTCGTAATTGTTTAATTAATGATATATAATTTTAAGGAATAAATTATAATAACTTAAAAATAATGTTTGCCTTTTGTTATTTTTATATTCCCTCATCGTTCACAGCGCTCCATGCTTATTTCACGCATATACCACATTCTTACATACATACAATATACACATTCTACCATACATACATACATACTTACAATAAGTAAGCTATTTTTTGTCTACACTAGAAATTACTAGGAAATTATTTATATGGCAAAACAACGTTTGCCGGGTCAGCTAGTGTTGATATATAAACGTAAATGTTATCCTTACAGGTTCAGTACCGTGCTGTCAACCAGATGACTACTTGAAAGTTCGTTGGACGTTAACAGCTGCTAATACCGAAAATATACAACAGTGTCCAACTGGATATACAGGTGAATGGATATATTTAAAATCACATAACACCACCAAATTAAATTGTTCTTACAAATTCAATGCTGATTTTGCTAGTATTAAATTGGAATGTATATAATGAAAAATGATTCGATACAGTAATTTTTTTAATGGGAGCATATCAGAATTATGTTTTAAGCAACAGTAAAACTTCCACTTCAGCTTAAATGAATATTTGTAAAAGTATGTGATTACCGATATTGGTTTTAGTGCATGAGTGCAACTAAAAAGAGTTTCAATGTCAAGCTCATCTTAAACCAACTTGTGTCAATTATAATCCGCGTGAATAGCTGTGTATCTGCTAATTAAAAAGACCCAATCATTCTGGTTGTGGTATTCCGTGCATCCCCATCGGGTGTATCAATAAATTATCAATAAATCTTCTTATATAAAGGATATCTTTAAA
>JAXGGA010024470.1:0-11983 GCA_038373865.1 Uloborus plumipes
CATTATGGTAAAAGTTTCATTGAAATCCATTCAGTAGTTTTTGCGTGAAAGAGGAACAAACATACATCCATCCATACATCCATCCATACATCCATCCATCTATCCATACAAACTTTCGCATATATAATAGTAGTAAGATCTGTAGTAGCATTTTATTTATCATGCCATTCATGCCATAGTTTTTTTTTTGCGTAGAAATATACCCCGTTAGTGCTTTTCCAGTATGATTTCCGTCATTATTTCATTTTCCCACCCTCCTCCTTTCAAAGCAGCTTTTTACTTAAACTTCCATTGATACCCTTCATCCAGTTAAGCTAGAAATGGCAGGTACGGAAGGCATCAATGATTAAAATAAATAAATACCTTGACGGGTGATCTTTTTAGTGCAATAATTAATTATAATAAAAACGGAATTAATGCTAATATTAAATGCATGCATTCAGTGCTTGCGCGAACGATCAAACTAATTTCTTTATACGATGTAAAAAACATCCTTTATGGGGTCTTTAGAATTTGCATTTTTTTTTTTTTGGATCATATTTTTGACTGTTCAATGTTCATGCAGCGGGGCTTTGTCAGGGTTCCAGCAAATTTTCTTTTGATGTGAAATTTATATGAGTTACCCTCAAGAGTAATACTGCCCCGCTAAGCACAAAAGGCGTATCTGCACTTAAAAAAAAAAAAATTTAGTTATCGCCACCAAGTGGCTCTTTGTGACGTATTTTACCAAAATACAAAATTATCTGGTCAATTGAGAACGAGAAATATTTTTAAAAAAAATTCTGAAAAAGTTCCATCTGAATCAAATACATGGTGGCACAAAACTTTAGAGTTTTATCTCAGTTTGACACACGCAGATAGCACGGCAGAATAGCGCATTCCTTCAAACGCTATACGGAGTACCTCCCAAAAGCAAGATCTCAACAAAAAGCTGAAACCTGCTAAAACACACCCTTAAAAGTTTCAATGAAGCAATCTGAGCCACGAATCCTATTCCTTGTGCTCACTCCTATTAAGCAACATATTTTAAGAAGGCGCAGAAGACTGGAGTCATGCCATTTAATTTAGGGTAACGCCAAACCACGTGCGTTAATTTTGCTTAACTTACGAAAATTGTCGAAGGTCCAATGATATAAACTCTTTTGAAAAGGATATAATAATAGTTTCATGCTTTTGAATTTGCGAAATAAGTTGGCAATACCATTCGCATATCATTGCAGCATCCAATTGAATCGGTGAGTGCGTAAACAACGTAAGTCAAGAATTTCAAATTGTTCAGGAGAGAGAAAAAACGTCTCAACTCTAGCATTGTTTCTACGGTCAGCGTTTAAATAACAGGCCCCGTGTATTTCGAATTAGTAACCTGACTGACGAAATTTTGGACCTCAACACGCATTTTGCCTCCCACAGCTTGTTTCACACAAAAAACGAATTTTCGAATTTTTGTGGCTGATGTTTTTGCACTCACTGATTCAATTATTCTGAAGATCCTATTGTTTGGAAGCTATTCTGGATTGCTCATTTGAAGTTTTTGAAATATCTCTGTTATAAACTTTTAGAAAATTAATTTTCTGGTTCTTTGTGACAACCCTTTCACTGATAGTACTTCGTATATTTTTTGTTGTTTTATTCTCGTTTTGTTTATATCACTACCTTTCATTAATATTTTATTACTATTTTATCAGTATACAGGGGTACCTTGGTAACTCGACACCCGAAGGGACCACAAAAATCTGTCGAGTTGAGCGGGTGTCAACTTACTGAGGTTCCATAATTTCAACTTTTGTAGTGTTTTTTGTATTCCTTATTTACTAGTGCTTACCATTAATGTTGTAAAAAATAATTTCAGCAAAGGATTTTTCCTTTCTTTTTTTTGAAAAGAATATAACAAAATAAATAGGACAATTTCGAATACTTTATCAGAAATGAATCGAACATTTTTGAAAAGAGATAGGAGTTCCTTGCTTGAAAATATATCGTGCTGGTGCTATCTTGTTTCTCTTCTGGAGTGTTCTGGGTATATTTTTTCAATCTTTTCCTTAGCTCTGGGACTGCACTAACAGCACACAGTGTGCGTATGTGTGTGTGGAGGCTATCTTCTCTAAATAGAAGTGGGAATTCCCAAAAAGAGCTCTTTCCGAAAAATACTGAATTGACAGACCCATAAACAGCAGAATTCTCAGAAAACGTCAATGTGAAACAATTTTAGTAGCAAAAAGTGGATCAAAATATCAAGTGGGTGTCGATTTGTGGAGGTTCATGTTAGTGTGTGTCAAGTAAGAGAGAACCTTGGATCAATCATTGGAAACACAAATGTCGATTTACCGAGGTAGTCGAGTTATCCGCAAGTTGCGTTACCGGAGTTCCACTGTGCACTTATTTTATGCATATTTACTACATATGCATCCGTATCGGTATGAAAACAGTGAATCGAGAAACTACGAGCTAACTCGACGTGGACTTTATCATTTAAATTCATATACAACGAATTATCTTGTAGGTTAGTAGTCACCGTGTTAAAAATGGCATTCAGCATTCACTTTTACTGCAGTATAAATATATTGCATAAAGAGAGAGTAGTTTTTATTTACCGCTGCTTCAAATATTAAAAGTTTGTATACTCGAACTCAAAAGCAATTTTGATTAAGTATATGATAAAAAAAGAAAAAAAAAGCTTATAAAAACGCTTTTAAACTGATGACTTGACTTGAATTACAGAAAGTCACAAATCACATATTATTTGAAAACTTTAAAACAATCCAAAGTGAAAAAAATATATGCTTGCTTAAGTTCAACCTTGAAATGATTTTATTGACATACTATTGTTAATACTAAAGGCTAAACTATATTACAAGTTGATGCATTATAAGCGTTTTAGGCAGGGATTCAAGTGAAACAGGCGATCGCAAACTGCAATCGCTACTGGAAATGAATTACATTAGAACGTTTCTTGATAAAAACATCGTGACGTCAGCGTGACGTTTACGTGACGTTTGCCTATGAAAAACGAGCTAGATAAAACGTCACAGCCTACTTAGCGAATAAGAGGAGATCACTGACTGCTTGTGAGCTCTTATTGGCTCCGCTCGTAGTGACGTTAGTGCCAAGTTAAGTTGATGATAATGTAATTCATTTCCAGTAGCGATTGCAATTCGAAGCGATTGCAATGGTGTTTCACTTGAATTCCTGCCTTAGTTGTTTGTATGTAGCTCTGAATAAAAGATAAATCTCATTCTTTGCAAATATAAAAGTAGTATATTTAGTACTATTATTAATACTAAGGGCTAAACTATATTACATGTTGATGTATTACAATTGCATGTAAACTTAGCGGATATTCAATAGTTTTGAAAACTATTGATTAACTCTAAAATCGTATTTTTTAGTTTTATTAAACTCTAATTTAGGTTATTTTTTCATTGTGTTTAGCAGTAATCGAAAATCCGAATTGGCACATCTTCGGACAGAGAAAGTGACATAAGAAATAGTCTCTGTGGGCCGAAGTTCACAACAAAACAGCACAATTCCTGACTAAAAAACATGCTGCTAAGTTTCCATTAACGAAAGGGAACCACTTACCTCAAATGCAAAAACCTCGATGCTTAACGAAAACACACTAAACGCTTGCGAAGTGTCTTTTCTATATCTGTTCCTCAGTGTCCAGTGTCCTGAATACCATGCATCACAACCCCTAAGCTCTCGCTCTGGTGGAGTTCATACTCGAGCTGAAAAGAGACGGTAAATCTACATAAGAATGGGGATAGAATGAATTGCGTGCCTGCATCTGAGAGAATGTGTTACATGTGAGAATGCCTTGAATTTTTTCGATGAAATAGAATTCTAACTAAGTACAACTTGTTTAAAAGAAAAAAAAAAAAAAACACTTTCATTAAAAACTTAAAAATGTTATTACATGGAAGCCATAATGGTTGGGACATACGTTTCATTTCATTTCGATGCAATAGTTACACATAAAGACAGGGCCAACGAGAGGTCATGCCAGCCTAATAGGAAACTAGGTACCCGACCTTTTGCGGTGCCCGGCTTGTTTGCAAAAACATGCAATTACGGGATCAAACAGTGCCACATTTTAATTCTATTCAATCTACTTTCAAGAAGTAGTTAAGTATGGTATTGCAGTAGAAACATGTAGAAAAGAAAGTAAAATAGTAATCGAATCTTATTTGTAGAAGAAAAATATCGTCACAGTTTCATGAAGTCACGTGGTCTGAGTCGAAGGTACAAATTTTTCTTACGAAACAAACATTTCCTTCAAAGCATTATTTAACCAGAAAACCACACGATATGGCAATAATGAAATTTTTTAAATAAGTAGTAATCGAAGGATCTTTGTAAAACATGTTTCTGTATACACACAGAGTATTTGCCTTCGTCACCCTGTTAATTAAATTTGAAGTCTTAAAGTCTGCCGAAATTTTAGAGGAAAGTCGCCAAATTTATCAAGTTTTAATGGGTAATGACAGGCATCTTTCACATGATTTGTAGATTTCCTGAACATGCAGACGGTGAAATAGCGTGATCAACCTCTTGCCAAGTCTATAATATTGGCAATTTTAAGACCTTTAATATCGACGACGGGCCGACGGGGGTAAATATTTTTGTATCAAAAATAGTTCTCGAGATGCTCTTTTTATGGCTACCCATATGTGAACTTTTTGCATTGTTACGCTAGTCGTGTGGTTCCTTTGATTAGTAAATTTCAAGTAATGAATGAAAATGACTCATTGGTTGATTCTTGAAATCAACAAATTTCAAGTGGATTTCACGGATATTACTAATTGCAGTTTTAGCCAGTGGTTGGAAAAACTACATTTCTTTGGTTGCGAACAACAACAACAACTACTCTTTCATAAATGTAGTAAACTACAACTACATCTACTTTTTTTAAAATGTAGCGACTATTAACTACTTTTGAGTTGTAGTCGCTACTTCGCAACTTTTTAAAAAATAAATAAATAAAAAGCTTACACCGTTTCAGGATTGACAGAAAAAATTCGAAAAGTGGTTTTTATTAATAAATTAATTCATTTGAATATAGAATAGAACTAGGAATTGTCTTTGAATTTATTTGTTACTTTTCCTTTGTACTCCTTTTTTTTCGCTAAAACTTGTCCTTTTTAAATTTGTATTTACAATTTTTACGAATATTCGCCACAGGAAAGGATTCAAAAGTTGAAAAATTGAAAGAGTTCAACCGTTATTTTTTTAAAATTTCTTGCCAGGAAATATTTAGGAACATGAAAATTGTTTGAAGGAATTGAAAAATTATGATGCCAAAGAAACCAGTGACATCAAACTCATAGAATGTATTTCGTCGAAATGATGTATCTAAGGTCAGCTCATATTTTTTGGTTATTATTTCTCATTGCGTCCGCTACTGTACTCGTGCAAGATTTGCACCAGGCTGGCTGAGTCAATTAAACCTTGTTTTTTTTCCCTTCGTTCTCTTTTTATTTAATTTTTAAAATTTATTTATTTATTTTTTTAAAAATTAAACGTAGTTCCCAGAGATCGCTACAAACTACTATTTTTTTTTTGTATCGCGCTACTCACTACTCTACTTTTTTTAAAAAAGTAGTGCTACACTACAAACTACTACAAAATGTAGCTATACAGCAGTTTCACTTCTTGTAGCGCGCTACTTCCGACCACTGGTTTTAGCGCGGTTATGCGCACAATGATTGCTGCAATCACAATGATTTCATTCATTTCAATGATTTTATAATGATGCAATCACAATGATTTCATTGTGTTTGTTTATTAGCGCCCGGAAGTTCATAGTTTTACAGTATTAATGAAGGGTTTGGGGTCAAAATGTCGCGGTCGAAATGTCGCGGGCCAAAATGTCGCGGCCAAAATGTCGCCGAGCCGAAATGTCGCGGGCCAAAATGTCGCGTGCCCAAAATGTCGCGTGCCCAAAATGTCGCCGGGCCAAAATGTCGCGTGCCCAAAATATCGCCGGTCCAAAATGTCGCCGAGCCAAAGTGTCGCCAGTCAAAAATGTCGCCGAGCCAAAATGTCGCCGGTCAAAAATGTCGCCGGGTCAAAAATGTCACCGGTCAAAAATGTCGCCGGGCCGAATTGTCGCCGATCAAAAATGTCGCCGGTCCGAAATGCCACCGGTCCAAAATTGCACCAGTCCAAAATGTCACCAGTCCAAAATATAGCCGTTCCAAAATGACGCTAAGTGCATAGTACACAGCCAGTAATTCACAAATTCAATGCAGCTTAATTATGTAGCTCAATTTTACTTATAAGCTTATCACGGTATGATAAACACACCTGTTTAGTAACTTTTTTTAAACGTAGCAGTTTAGAAAATTAGCTTAATTTATTAACAATAAAATATTTTTGGAAAAAAATTGAACCGACTTCGGAACTTCACTCGGCAAGTGCTCTAAAAAGTAAAAAATAATTTTATTCTTTAAACACCATCGACACTACATTTAAACATAAGTTTTGAAGTCGGTGCAAAAACACTATATAGAATCATACAAAACTATAATTTAACTATATATATAAATTGCAATGAATCCAGGTTCTTTAATCGCATTCGCATACACTACATTGACAACCACATATTTATGCAATGGTACAAATATTCAGCTCTTAATTTTCAATGGTTTCTCTGAAAAATGTTGGCAAAATGTAGATAAACATCATTTCACCTATAGTTTTTGCACCGACTTCAAAACTTATGTTTAAATGTAGTGTCGATGGTGTTCAAAGAATAAAATTATGTTTTACTTTTTAGAGCACTTGCCGAGTGAAGTTCCGAAGTCGGTTCAATTTTTAGGTACAAAAATGTACCTAAATTGATTTCTTCTAAAACTTAAATTATTTCAGTACCGAAGTAATGATATAGTTTTTTCGGGGCTGTACTTAGGGCCCAGGGACGTTAAATTTCTTCCTTTTAATAAGCTTCTGTTAGTTTCACATGTGGGTTTGTTTGTTTGTTTGTATGTATGCATGTAACTCTGAATAAAAGATAAAATTCGCGTTCTTTACAAACGTAAAAGTAATATATATTAATACTACCATTATTAATACTAAAAGTGAACAAAATTGCATGTTGATGTATAATAAGTGCATTTGCTATTAATTCTGAGTTCGGCATCGATCGTCCACAAAATGCATATTATAAGTGCAAGCAAACTTTGCGGATATTCAACAGTTTTGAAAATCTTCTTTTGAATTTGATTTTCTCTAAAAGCGTATTTTTTAGTTTTTTTAAACTATATTTAGGATTATTTCTTTTTTTTTTTATCACACATAGAAGTTAAACAAATAAATTTGCTGTAAAGGCTTTTTTTTCCACCGTTTAATCACCACGCAGCCGACAGTTTTCTTCTAGAAAATTTCCTTTAAGAGTAGGTTGGGGAAGTTTGAAATTAAACTAGAGACGCATTGGAGAACAGAACAGGGCACGCTCGTTCATGGAATTATTGATTTCTTTGTAACAACTGGGTGGTGGAAGGGGAGGTGAAATGTCAAGAGGAAAAATGGTATCATATTCAACTCTACATTTAAATACTGATTGTAACGAAGGTTCAATGCCATGTCTAAGCTGATTAACGCCAGAAATGAATAAGCATCTCGCCCTTTAAGACCATTCTACAACCAAAATGTTGTCTGAATACTTGCATTACTTCTTGATATAAATCACTCACACAATGAAAAATAAAAAGTTCAATTGCTTTGCTTTGTCGATGCTATGGCGTATCACTGAACGCTTCCTATGGGCCAATTTTTTATTTGATTTCGTCTGGACTAGGGGTGCGACATCGAAGGCAAAACATCAATGTTTTAAGAAATCGATGGTATTGATACATTGACAAAAAAACATCGATGTTTTCCAACATCGATGTTTCAAAAAGTTTTTCTTCAATTTCTTATATATTTTAATGTACCGTAAAATGGGGTGAATCGGAACACTTTTCAGCTTTGATTGTAAAAAAAGCAGTTAAAAGATTTTTTTTCAATTTGATTTTCTGGGTAAAAACTTCGGTCTTGCTTTACTTTTGATATTCCAAGCAAACACAATTCATTTTGAACAGTTATTATTAAAATATATAGGAAATTATGAGTGTTCCGAATCACCCCGCTGATAGGGGTCAATCGGAACACATGTTAAAATTTGTATTTTTTTCCATGAAACCTGTAATAGGTCTCACAAACATGAGTAATATTGATGAGGGAGAACAAGAACAGATAATTACTGTCAGATAAAAGTATAATTTCAATACCAGTAAACGTTTATAATTTGTCAAAATTCAAAATAATTTTGAACTTATGAAAAATGAAAAGTAATTTTAAGAAATGCTTTTGAATTGAAATACAAAGATTTAACACGAATGGAAGTCACTCATGTCGTCCACAAATATGTACTTGTCCTTAAAACTAGCAATTGTGACTTGGCTTAAGTTTTTTCATAGCATCTTCTGGGATGATCTTTGCCTTTTCTTTAGTTTCTTAAAATCTCTGGGTTTCGGGGATTGTCCTGAAAGATTTTTTCGCTTATTCATCACTGTCTGTGTGCTTGCCTTTTGCTATCTAAAGTCTAATGACTTTCCTCCTCGTATTTTAAATAAAAAGAAGTCTCCTGGAGAAAAAATCTTATGAAATCTGCAACTTTCTGTCATTCTAAGATCTAGTTGCTCACGAGAAGGGCTAAACAGTAATAAATCCTTGTCCTTGTCTTGATTAGAGGAATTGGGGTTAGAATCTTTATTTTTCAAACAGTTTCCTTCAAATAAGTTTGAATTGGAACAACAGAACAAAGTGTTCCGATTCACCCCGCATTCTTTTTCCAATGGCATTTTTCAGAATTCTTCATTTTTATGACACAATTTATAAAAAATGTAAATTCTAATGTGGTATTCTATTGTTCAGATACATGTATAATTGAAACATACCACTCTTAGGTTTAAAATATAAGAAGGTTTGTTCTTGCATATGAAGTTTTGCAGTCTATGAAAATGTGATGTTTTCTAGCATTCCACGTACAGCCCTCCTTAGAAGCCAGTAGCGTTGCCAGATTGACAAAAGTAGTTTTTTCCTACTTCCTATGATCTTACCTTTCTAAAAAAAAAAATTAATGGCGAAAAATACCCAATAGTATATTTATGAAGAATTTCTTTGTACGATCTGGAAGTTTTGTTCCGATTGACCCCGCTGTTCCTATACACCCCATTTTACGGTAGTTATTAATCAGTTAGGGCCCTGCTCCACATCAGCGGAAAACGCGACCGAAACCGAAGGCAGAAACCGAAAATCCGGGTACTTTCCATAGGACCACTATTTAATCCAGTTTACGTTTCTGCTTTACTTTTCTGTTTTACGTCAATGTGGAGCAGGGTCCTTACTCCCCATTACAAGCACCTCTTTATATCACTCAATTAGATACATCTTTTGTCTCCTGGAAAAACATTAACTGTAAGATAACGATGTCAGTTAAGAAAACTTTTTTCAGCGAGATATATACTGCAACTGTTGATTAACTGTATAACTTTTTTTGTCGCATATTTTTGTAAAACTTTTTTTTTTTTTGCTGAAATGTAAAACATCATCGAAAAAAAAAAAAAAATTAAATGCAAAACAACGATGTTTAAAAATCATTGACTGTAAATCATCGCTAGTTATTAAGAAAAACTTTAATTGCAACTAGTGGTTAGAGATATATGAATCTATTTTATCGCATATTTTTATTATTTTTTGTTGAAATGTAAAAAGGACATCGAAAAAAAAAAAAAAAAACACTGAATGCGGAACAACAACAATTAAAAGGTAAAAAAAATGAAAGCAAATTTGAGATGTTTCAGAAACATCGAAAACAAAACATTGCTAATAATTATAGAATTTTTTCCCGAATGAGGTTAATATTGCAACTTTTGATTAAACAAGAAAACTTTTTAATGAGTATGCTTATCGTATATTTTTCGTTGGCTTTCTTCGCTGGATTATAAAACATCGACATCGAAAGCAACATCAAACCCAAAACATCGATGTTGGAAAAACATCGACCCTCAAACATCGATGGTAAAAATATCGGTGTTCTTCCAAAAACATCCATGTTTCCAAAACATCGACATCGATGTCGCAGCCCTAGTCTGAACCTTCTTCAAACATGGTAATCACGCTATGGAGTCATTCCATGTCAAGTGGACTAGTGGTCCCCACCCGACCATCTCCGATTTGGATCAAATTTTACAGAGGTATAGACATGCCTATGACACTAACCTGTGCAAATTTTTAGCTTCCAAGATCCAAATCTGGAGGAGCTAGGATCCCGCAAAAAATGTGGCCCAAAATGGCGGATGAGCTTCATGAAACAAGTTGCAATCTTTAGGTCAAGGTTGCAGAAAATTTTATCACAGTGGAAGCCTAATTTTTTTTGGAGCTTAAAGTACTTTTGGTTGTCAACACTCTCCAGTATATTCTTTGAGATTGCGCTTATTAGATTTTGTGTAGCACGTGCCTAAACTTGCGAAAAAACGCGGTGGGCAATTTTTTTCCTGGATTTCAGGTTGTCATAAATTTTTAACCAAAAAACTTCAAAGGTTTATACTTCGTAGTTTTATTGTCCAAATACTTGTTTTTAATGTTTTACAGCTACAGAACTTAAATATTGTATTTGTAAAAGATATTGGCACCCTAAGTGTCGATGAAAACGCTTCTTTTGAAAAATCGCCTGTTTTCAACTCACTACATCTCAGGTTTGTCACCTAAGACCATTTTTTCTTTGGCACCATTAGAAAGAACAGATTTTTTCCTATCGAAATGAGTTTTTTTTTCGATGGTGTTCTTTCGAATAAGGATGAAAAAATTAGCTTGAAATACTGTCTGTTATGAAGAATTGGCATAATTAGGTTAAGAATGCAGAAAATTTTATCACACTGGGGGCCTAATATTTTTGGAGTTTAAAGTACTTTTAGTGGTCAATACTCTCCAGTATTTTTTGTGAGATTGAGCTAATTAAATTTTGTGTACCACGCATGTTAACTTGCAAAAAAACGCGTTAGGCAATCTTTTTCCTGGATTCATAAATTTTTAACCAAACAAATTCAAAGGTTCATGTTTCGTAGTTCTATTGTCCAAATACTTGGTTTTAATATTTTACAGCTGCAGAGCTTAAATATTGATTTTGTAAGAGATATTGTTGTCAAAAATGTCTATCAAAATCATTTTAATGAAAAATCGCCTGTTTTCATCTCACTGTATCTCAAGTTTGTCACCTTCCACTGTTTTTTTGTTGGCACCATTAGAAAGAACAGATTTTTTCTTATTGAAATGAGTTTTTTTTTCGATGGTGTTCTTTCGAATAAGGAAGAAAAAAATAGCTCGAAGTATTGTCAGTTATGAAGAATTGGCATAATTAGGCTAAGACTGCAGAAAATTTTATTGTACCAAAAGTTCGAATTTTTAACAACTTAAAGTACATTTAGTTGTTTATATAAATACTCTGATAAGAAAAAATCTGTTATTTATAGTAGTACTAACGAAAAGATGATGGAAGGTGACAAACCTGAGTTACAGTTCATTGAAATCAAGCTATTTTTCAAACAGGAATTGCCAATAATTTTCATGTATGCTACACTAGGGTGATTCAGAAATGTATGGAAAAAAATAAACTTTGTATTTTTGCGCGTCTTACCCTCTTATTTTGTGCCACTATATACACTGATTATTTGTGCAAAATTTTGACAAAATATATTAATATTTAGAGGTCGCTCAAACGCCTTGAAATTTCGTGATACTGACAAAAACGCGACCGTAAATGATATCTATGGAAAAAAGTAGTCTTTGTATTTTTGTTCGTCTTACCGTCTTGTTTAGGCCTTTATATACACTGAATTATTCTCCCAAAATTTTATTAAACTATATTTACATTTAGGAGTACTTCAAATTTTGTGATAGTGGCACAAATGTGAACGTGAATAATAATAATAAAGTTACTTTATTG
>JAXGGA010024471.1:0-11982 GCA_038373865.1 Uloborus plumipes
CTTCATATTAGCTTGATTTGTGTTTTATTTTAATAAATTACTTTATTTTTTAAACCATGTCAACAATGAACTCTATTTCGTGGAAAATTGCCTCTCGTGTTTGAAATTTCAATCCTTTTGCATCTCTTAAATTCTTTAATGTATTTGATTATCGGAAGTTTTTTTTACATATGCTACTCAAGATAAGGTTATTTTATGTTTTATTTTCAAAAAATCATAAAATAAATTTTTTGAAACATGACAACATTAAAGACGTGTTTCGCAAATTACTTCTAGTGTTTGAGATTTCAATACTTTGCATCTTGTAAATGTTTGAAATTTCTTAACAATTAGAAGTTATTTCAATATGTGCTACATTTAATTAGGTTGTTTATTTCTCATTTTAATTATTATCTTGTTCCAAAACTTGTCTATGAATTATTTCAAGTTAGATAGTCATTATTTGCTTATTGGTTATCACTGATTTTTTTCAAAAATATTAAATAAACAAATGAGCATATAATATTTCAAGTTAATGTTTGTTTTAAATGTTATTATTTTTGAAATATTTAATTAATATTCATCATTTTCTTTATCGTCTAAAATACTTAATGGCATAATTTATATTATTATAAGAAATAATTTTTAAGAAATAATGAGAGGTTTATCTTGCGAACTTTAAATTATCCCTCAATATGTTGATCTATGCATTTGTTCCCTAAATTTCCTATACTTTTGCCTCATGCATTTTCAATTTCTTATCAGAATATTTTTAATTGCAGTAAATATGGCTCAAAGAATCTGATCTTGCAGCTAAAGGGCTATTTATCCAATTTTTTTGGAGGGGCACAGGTACATATTCCTAGAGGGGGGGGGGAGTTCAACAATGTTTGAAGGGGTGTGCCCCAGCTCTGGGAGGGGGCAACACCGCGTTGAAGTAGTGCCCCTTTCGCAATAAATAGTGCCCCTTTCAGACACCAGCACCCTGCCCTTTTTTTTCTCTAGAGTGAACACTAATTCTAAGAATAAAAAAAGAAAACAGAATTATATGATTTTTTACGAAAAGCAGTCGAAAACTTTGTACAATTAATGAAGATAAAAATGCAAGACAACGTGTCCAAAAGTACAAATAAGAGGTTTAAAAAGAGTTAGAAAACTCTAGGAATAGCTATTTGCTAGAGTTTTCTAACTCTTTTTAAACCTCTTATTTGTACTTTTGGACACGTTGTCTTGCATTTTTAACTTCAGAATTATATGATAACTAACAAGGAGAAATTTAATTAAGATTTTAAAAATTTACTTTTGAAAAATATTTTCCTTTAATGTTGATCTGTTCCGTAGATAAAAACTATTTTGGAGTTCAAAATATTCTAAACTACTTTTTTCATCTCCATTATATCATTTGAACTTTACCTAAAGAATATAATAATTTAACAACTAACAGTTTGAAAAAATAAATAAACAAAATCCAAATATAAAAAATAAAATTTCTAATTTATACTTGAATTGTTAACCATAAATAAACAATAATGTAAATGTTACAGACTGTTCCTAGAATAGAAGAGACAAACAAAATTGTGTAGAAAACTTACCATGAAAAATTTCGTGGAAATAAAATACAATTAACGTTTGGATTTATTTTTAAATGCTTAATTTTGTTCTACTCAGTGAGAGAAAAACACTTTGAAACACAAAATATTCTAAACTACTTTTAAAATATTGATTAGAATAGTTAAATTTATAAAATTTTATTCTTATAAGTTTTAAAATTTAGATGTAACTAATTAAACAACTAATAACTTCCATACAACTAAATATCATTCTATCTAAATTATTATGAATTTTAAAGATTGAACAATGTGCCTAACTTATTGCCATTTGAAATTTGCTAAAAGTATTAAAAAATAACACAACAATATAAATAACGTGCATTAAAATTTTTAAAATCCATTAAAATGTCACTCTCCCGAAACCACTTCGTAAGTGGGGACGGAAATGACAAAACAGTGGGTTTTCGAAAACAGTGTGAAAAGTTTTTCATATCTTTAATTTAACTGTTGATACCTTAAAAGTGTTCGTAAGAACACATTCGGCTGTGGAATTTTTTAACATTTTATTTAAATTTTCTAGAAGATAACCAGGGGGACGGAAATGACATTGAATAAAGTCACGCATAGAATTTTTAAGATAAAACAAGCCTCACACACCCTAAAAGATGTGTAAACTTCGTTTAAAGCGTATTTTTCTGCTGAGAAGAATATTCTTAAACATTTTGAGCTATTTTATTGCCAACTAGCGCCATTTATAGAATTTTATTGAAGGTTTTTCTACTTGGGGGAAATTTTTTTCAAAACCTGGGGACACGTATAAATTGAGCTCTCTATCAAAATATGTAAATATGATAAGGAATGCTTAGATGGTACATTGAAGTACACACTTGTACTGTATCATAATGCATATGTATTAGTTTTTAAAAATGTTTCTTCATATAGTAATTTTTTTTTAAAGTTGACAAATGTGTGTGGGGAAAAAATTTCTCGATATGCTCTTTGGATTGCTAACTATTAATTTTTTTTTCATATTTGCACTATTTGTGCAGTTTTTGAACTTGACAGTTATCTTTTGTATTTAAAGATAAAAAATTTATAAATGTTTTGTTAATGGCTGAGCTAGACTTTTCAGTTGCAATTTTGATAAACTTATTTATCAGTTACTGAAGAAACTAAGACAGCAGAGAATTACTTGAATAAATTCTAATTTATAATGATATTTTAAGAAACTTGAGTTTGTATTAGTATGACAGGTGTAACTGGGTCATTCCATGTAAAGTGATCCAACGTTTTTTACCTTACATTTTTGTATTTCTTTCACATTTGGCTCATCAATTGTACCCCTTGAGGTAATCAAAAGTCTCAATTTTTGGATTTTTATCTCTATTATTTTTTCATTTATGACACTTTGAACTTTGGAAAAACCCTCGTTTTTCCATAGATAAGGGTACATAAAAGGGACCATAACTCAGAACCAAATATAGATAGAACGATTTGGTAAATGGCATTTTAAAGTACGTTAGTTGCTGCTTAATCTGATATGCAACATGACTAATTTGATAAAAATTTTCTTTTTCAAAAATGAAATTTAAATTTCAAATTTAAATTTCTCGAAAAACATATAATGAATTTTTTTGAAAAAATTCTCAAAAATTCTTGTGTATTTCATCTATGTTTGTACAAATTTTTAGATTGGGATCTCAATGGGATCATATTTTTTTGAATTTTTGAATAAAACTGTATAGGAAAAAAATGATATTTTTTAGATTCTATTTATTTAAATACTAAGTTCTCTTGCTTGTGATGGTCTAAAAATTAGTGAACAAACATGAATGTGTTTAAAGTGAGCTAGCATGAGCTTATAGATTTATCAGGTTCACCCCCCTCCCCCCTTCCTCCCCCGCACAACCACTCTTTTTTAATTCAAAACTGTTCAAAATGTTTAAAAAAAAACAAAAAAACCCTTTGATACAAAATTTATAGTAAACTTATTAAAGTTGGTAAATGAGTTTCCTTATAACTAGACAAAGTATCCCCCTCCACCCAAATATACCATTAACGCTGTACTATTATGACGTCTAACCTGGGGATTGAATTGACTATTATTTTTACTCTAGGTAAGTGAGCTAGCATTAACTTGTAGATTGGTCAGCTCCCCCTCCCTTCCTTCCTGACCTAACCATTTTCCCCCCAAACTGTTTAAAATGCTAAAAAAAAGCTTCTTTGATACAAAATGAACAGTAAACTTGTTTAAAGTTGGTAAATGGGCTTCCTTATAACAAGGCAAAGTACAACCCTTCCCCCACCCAAATATACCATTAACGCTATACTAATATGACGTCTCACCTGGGGATTGATTTGAGGATTATTTTCCTCCTAGGTATATATTGTTTTTCAGACGAAGTGTTTCGTTTTCAATCCGAACTTCACAAAGTGTACTTCCATTCAAAATCTGATTTTAAACTTATGGCTCATTTCATCCCCTCCCCCAGCACCAATCTTCAATTTTGAAGGGAGGGAATAAATGGGTCGCCCCAAGATCATAGCAAACAGCAAAATAGCACTGCTTCCCCTTGTTCTCATAATGTTTTCCAAATATTTTGACACAAAACTGAAAAGAAATTAAAGTGTCACGTTATATGTCAGTCCCCATCACGGCCTTTCCTTTCTCTTATTGGACAAAGCTCATGAGCTAATAAGAAAGAGTAACAAACAGAATAAACTGAAACACTACCAGACATCAGTAGAGACTAAGGCTTTGAAATGGGGCCAGGCGGGATGATAAAAAAAATAAAAGTTTGGAGTGGAAAGGTAGGGTAAGGGGGGGGGGAGCAATCTGTAAAGAAGTTAAACAACATGTGAAGTTGTGCTCAAAAAAGCAGTGTTTGTTTAATATATAAAAAAGATATATCTTGCTGCATTACTTTCCTTTACAACAAAATGAAAAAGAACACAAACGATTAAAAAAATTAAATAACAGCTGCACACTAGATAATGTGGAAATATAGTTATGGGGACACAGACATATGATCTGATATTTTGATTTATATTCAGTTTTGTGCGAAAAGAATAGAAAAAATGATGCGAACAAGGCGAAACAGTGCTATTTTGCTGTTTGGGCGACCCATTTATTGCCTCCCTTCAAAATTGAAGATTGGTGCTGGAGTAGAAGATGAAATGAATCATAAAGTTAAATTTCAGATATTGAATGGAAGTACACTTTGAAGTTCGGATCGAAAAGAAACACTTCGTCTGAAAAACAATGTATATACCTAGGGTGAAAATAATCCTCAACTCAATCCCCAGGTTAGACGTCATATTAGTATAGTGTGAATGGTATATTTGGGTGGGGAGGGGGATACTTCGTCTAGTTATAAGGAAACCCATTTCCCCATTTTAAATAAGTTTACTATTCATTTTGTATCAAAGAGTTTTTGTTTTTTTTTTAAACATTTTGAACAGTTTTGAATTAAAAAAGAGTGGTTGTGCGGGGGAGAAAGGGGTAGGGGGGTGAACCTGACAAATCTATAAGCTCATGCCAGCTCACTTTAAACATATTCATGTTTGTTTACTACTTTTTAGACCATCACGAGCAAGAGAACTTAGTATTTCAATAAATAGAATCTAAAAAATATCATTTTTTTTCCTGTACAGTTTTATTCAAAAATTCAAAAAAATATGATCCCATTGAGATCCCAATCTAAAAATTTGAACAAACATAGATAAAATACACAAGAATTTTTGAGAATTTTTTCAAAAAAATTCATTATATGTTTTTTGAGAAATTTAAATTTGAAATTTAAATTTCATTTTTTGAAAAAGAAATTTTTTATCAAATTAGTCATGTTGCATATCCGATTAAGCGGCAAATAACGTACTTTAAAACGCCATTTACCAAATCGTTCTATCTATATTTGGTGCCGAGTTATGGTCCCTTTTATGTTCCCTTGTCCATGGAAAAACGAGGGTTTTTCCAAAGTTCAAAGTCTCATAAATGAAAAAATAATAGAGATAAAAATCCAAAAATTGAGACTTTTGTTTACCTCAAGGGGTACAATTGATGAGCCAAATGTGAAAGAAATACAAAAATGTAAGGTAAAATTTTTCTCAGATTTTGGATCACTTGACGTGGAGTGACCTAATTGCAAGATTCTTTGAACACCTTACCATGTCATCAGTAACCAAACCATTTTTCAGGAAAGAAATTAATAATCACTTAGATGTTTTGCAGACATTGTAAGCCAAATCATGATTTAAAAGATATTTTAAATACCACTTTGTATTTTTCAGTTTTAAGAGCATAAATGCTGTGAAGTTTCTTCAATACAAAATTTCATTTTAATTCTGTTATCAAATTACCAAAAAAAATCTATTTTCAGAATAAAAAGTAATACAAACCTCTACTATTTTACTTCGACATTCTTTTAAAGGAAAGAACATATCTTTGTCCACAGTCAGCAATAAAAGACAACATTTATTTTCTTCATCTAAGTAGGATATGTGTCCATGCAAAAACCCACTGAAAGCACAATTATTAAATTTAACATCCAATGACACTTAGTATATTTTAAACAGTTGATGAATTCTACACACAGGAAACAATTTATACACACATAAACATCAAAAATAAAGGAGAGAAACTATAAATTAAAAGACCTTAGCACCAAAATTGTTCATTGAGAGTTATATAATATGGCACACAGTAGAATTCAGTGTTAAAAATCAAAAATAGTTGTTGCCACAAGGCAACTAAATGACAAAAAAGAGAAATGTCTTTAAAAAATCATCCGTCAATCATTATCTGATAGCCACTTCAAAAAAAATAATAATAATGACATTAAAGTGTGCAAAAAAGGACTTTGTTGAATCATTTTCACCAAAATGAAGAGATATCCTTTACAAATTAATTTATTAAAATGTATTGCATAAATTGATGTATTTAACTTCAACAATACTGGTAAAATATCAATTTGCTGGCATCTAAAGAATTTCTCCAGTTTTCACTTTACCCACCATGTCTTTTAACAAGCAATGAATAACTTTTGTAACTCTTAAATCCCATCAAAAGCATTTTTGTTTCGATATATTTTTCTAAAACTCTTAGAGCAATGAGTAGATTAGCATACTTTAAAATTTATGTCAGAATCTCTTTAATATAAAACTTCTTTGGTTTTAAAGTAAAACTTCATTTATTCAAACAAATTGAGACCAAAAGCATGCAGTATTAAAAAAAAAAAAAATCAGGTAATAGGGGTAGTAAGCAATAAAATCCTTAATCAACAATGAGATTACTTTTTTAAGGCAAAATCAAAACATTCACAACATATTTTCAGCTTTTTTCCAAATATATTGCAAAAAATAAAAGTTGCACTCTTGGTACTGAATATAGAAAGCAATTTAACTAGATGCAACAATACAGATGTAAATCTTCTAATCAACATAATGGCAACTGATTTTTAAATTTCATACTTATTATTATAATACAGAAGTGAAATATTAACTACAGATGTTATGCATACATTAAAAAACTTAATATGATTGAAATAAAAATCAAATTAAGTGAACAATTTAGCAATAAACTTTTGATATTCTTAAGGAGCACATACTTTCATTTAAAACTTTTTAATTTTATGATTATGATTTCAAAAAAAAAAATGTTGGCTAACTTAAAAACTAGAAAAATCTCATTTCCGTACTGTATGCAAAAATATTGCAGTTTTCAAAATGAAAGTATAACTACAAATAAGCAAATTAAAGGATTTATTTGAGTAAAATAATTGTAGAAGCATTTTAAAGCCCCACCATGAACATTATTAATAACAACTAGCATAATTGAGGTAGATAAAACTAAACCAAAGATTCAACATTTAACTTTTTGAGATTTGAGACTCATGAAGAGATTTTTGTTCGAAAATTTTCATTTATTGTTTTAGTGAAAGTAAAAATTAATTTGATTTATTTGCTTTTTAACGAAGCTTAGTTAGCGTCAGAAATAATTAAAATCATATTTCCATATTAGATGCAAAAAGATAGCATTTTTTAAAATGAAGGCATTAAAAGTATAAAAACAGTAAATAAAAGATTTTTTCTAAGAAAAATAACTTGAGAATTGCATTTTAGCAGGTCTACACCATAAATACTTGAAATAGATACAGACATGATTGCGAAAATTTGGAGTAATGGGAGAGAGGTGGAATCGGAGGTAGGAAGATGAAAAGCATAACTGAAAATACTTGATTTCTGGTATTAATGCATGACAAAATACCTGAAATCTTGTACATAACTAGAAAATTATCACAAATGCAATTTTTAATTAAATAAATAAAATGTGAGCAGTCTTTTTTTTTTTTTTTTGTCTGTCTGATATTCAATTCTACAAGGTCTGATATAGTGCTGCGACGACGTCGATGTTTCAGAAACATCAATGTTTTATGGTACTTTCGACGTTTTGTAATTGAAAAAAAAGGTGTCAGAAAAAGCTAATAATTATACTTTACTTATGAGAAAACAGTTCACTTTTTAAATTCAAGGTAAACCTCCTGAAATATTATGGTAATAATTATTATTTCAGTGATGGTAAAAATTACTTTGAAATATTTGACACTACTAGTGAATTCCGTCTCATCGGAAAAAATTCCTTTGCTGTGGTGATATAGCTAAGAGAAGTATGTGCGGATTTGGTACATATTTTGAACGGAATTAAATTTGTGTTATAAACATTATTTGAAAGTTTCTTTCTTGTAATACAATTAATGGTACGCTCTGTGAAACATATTTATTCTTCTTCTTTATTTTGGTCTCATTGGAAAGATCGAGAAAAATACCTTTTAAAAACATTTCCTTCCAAAGATTTTTCAAATTACTAATTGATATTTTCACCTGGAAAAAAGACACAGGTCTTTTCGAGATAGCAAAATCAACTTTAAATTAGATTTTAAAAGCTGTCTGCAATGATCCGTAAAGAAATCAATTAGCCTGACAGAAATCATTGACAAGAAAAGGGTGTTGCCATTGTTTTTTCTTGACTATGAACAAATAAATTTTTTGCTTTTAGGCTTTTCCTATAACGGGGGATTTAAAACTATTTTGTCAATTGATTCTTTTTTCCTACTGAGTGTCGGTAACATATTGGCTTTCATCTTTTCGTTACTTTTAGACACCCATCACTTGACATAACTTTTAAACCCAAGATAGATCCCGTGCAGAACTGGGCCACGCAGCTAGTGATTTATAAAGCATAATTAAATAAATTACACAACTAAACATAAAACCAACCTAGCATCAAACTTTGGAAGGCAAATAGGAATCCATGTTTCTACTGATTTAAACGATTCTGATGAGCTTACAAGATTCATGACCAAATGAAGATCAACAGGATGCAGGAAATATTTCTTCATTCGTACTAGGGTCACAAGTTGATTTTCTGCTAACAGAATAGCAAAGACAATATTCTGCAAGAAACAAAAACATTTGTTTGATATTAATGGTTTATTTTTTACTTTTATAGTCAACATATCTCTTGCAAATACAACATAACAATAGTGCAAGAGGAAATTTAACAGCAATGTACCAATTAAAACAAAATTTTGCAAAAGTAAAAAAATATGCATATTCTACTTTTAACCTGTTATCAATATTTAAATTTAGAAAAAAAATCATACAAGACATCTTAAACCATAAAATTTAAAGAAATGAAAGATATGTGGCTGTTACAATTATTTCAAAAATGTATCTCAATGTCCACATACAAAATAAAGAAAAGCAAAACTTGAGTTGCTATTTGCTTTCTTTATAGCAAAGAGACCAGCCATAAAAGGAAAAAAAACTGAAATAATTAAACTACCAGCACTGTACATATCACAAGCTCGCCACCAGGAAGAGCAGATAAAAGGGGAGAAGTCTTGACCCTTCTCCTTAAATCCTTGACAATATAGTTCATCCATTATTATTTTATGGGATTATAATTTAATAATTGCATGCAAGATAGATGGATGTGGAATATCATGCAGTTATATATTGTGCTCATATAAATGAAAAGAAAGTGCTTGCAGTACAGGGTATGCTGGTTTATTGAATTAGTGGTTAATTGAGTCAATCGCTTTAATAAATAGATTTGTCAAAAATAGAACAATAACCAGCTCTTTTGAATTAGCCGCTTTTACAATTTTGCATATAGTGAAAGTTCACCTTACATCAACCTTTTAGTATTTACTGATTCTGTCATAAACAAACCTACACCATTGAGTTAAAGATATTCAAAAAACTTTCCCATAATTTTCAAATTGCAAAAAAAAAAAAAAAAAAAAAGTGAGAAACACAACACCTTTATTTTCCCACAGTACTGAGCCAGCGTCTGACCGATGATCTCCCGGATGCTGTTGTCCAGAGGCAAGCACCTCACGGCGTTCAACAAGAAACTTGGATCCTTATCCATGATGTCCACCAGCCTGTCCAGAAACTTCTCCGCTCCCCCCAGCAGCCTCCTCAGATCGTAATTCCTCCGCTGCTCGAATATCCGGTTCAGATTGGAGTAGGTGAGCACGGATGTGATTTGGTTGTAGACGTATGTCAGTTGAGACAGCAGCTGAGGCACGGATGCTTTCGTGCCGGACACCGCGACCAGTATGAGGGGCACTCGGTGGAGGAAGACGAACTTTTTATCTTCCGCGTGGATCGAGCGAATGGTGTCGCTGTTCTGCTGGACAAATGACACGAGGGCTTGCATGACACCCATGAGTGTGACGAGATTATCTTCATTGCCATGCCTAAATGAATAAATTAATTAATTAATCACTTTAAGTATTTTCTGTGCCTTTATACATTAAGAACCATGTTTTCAATTAAGGAAACAAAAATCATTTCTTTTCATGAGTATTATAACAATTGAAGGGGCAAGTTAATAAAGGCGATATGTGATAATTGATACATGCAGCAAAATCTCTAGGTTATTTTTGGAAAACTAAGATGCGTCTATTAGTCACAGAAATGGTTAGTAGCTAAGAATATAACCCCGTTTTACCATTGAGAAAAATCCATGAAAAAAAAACAATACAACATTTTTTTGAAAGCTTTTTTTAGAAATTAAAAAAATTGTCACACATCACCTTTATCCACTTGCCCCTTTAATTATAGCCTGTTACATTAAAACAGGCATACCAACTTTAGAAATTTTGTGTCGTTTTTATGGAAACCGTACCAAAGAAAACTGCTCCACTCCTTTTTTTATGCACTGCTGTCGAGACATTTCATTTATTTTATGCTTATCGAATTAGGTTTACGCTTTTATTTATATCCCCATATTTTAGATATTTCTAAACGTTTGCAAGCAATTTTTGCGTACTGCAATAAAACACAAATTTCTAAGAAAAAGCTGTGCTTTATTAATGTTGATTTTTCGACTGAAAAATAGTTTACGCCCAAAGCTATTTTAATTGTTTGCATTTAAGGAGGTAAGTGGGAAAAAGTCCATAGCGCCGTAATTAAGACATTCATACAGGGAAAAGTACGGAAAGTGGGAAATTAATTTGACTTTGACACGCCAGCTCTAGTTACATAGAGTACTGAGACGTACTGAGTAGCACTTCAACTGAGTAGTCGACTAACCTTTCACTATTCAGCCCAGTACCAAGTACTCATCATGGCATTTTTTGCACCACAGTTTAAAATACAATTATTCTGATTATAAAAATATTTCCATAACATCTTTTCTCTTTTTCCTAACTGGCCGATACCCAAAGTAGTCACGACTTATTCTTACAACTATAAAAATGACTTAATTTTACTTCTATGTACTGTTATCACTATGCCAAAAATTTGCAGTCTAAGCTTCCAATGATTCAAAATAAATTGGAATCTGATTTAACCCTTTGAGTGGCCGTGACGTAAAATTCTGCTTTTAGACATTTCACTGGGTGAATTTAATGTACAAAATTTTGGAAAAAAATACAATAAAATTATTAACTTAATTACTCAACTCAAGTTGAATTCAAAACATCTAACTTAATTACCTGGAGGAAAAAACAAAAGTGCTTAAAGTTTAATACATGGCGCTTAAAGGGTTAAAGGTGCTTTGATATCAATTTTTGAACATTCATCTTACAGATCACTTGGATTCTTCCTGATTAAAATGTAAGTTGTACAACAATAATATGTAATATGCAGTTACACGCACAGATGCGCAATCTCATATCTTTGGTATGACAGAAATGACATAGGCTATAAGTAACTTTACTCTATATTGTCATTAAAACTGAAGGTTTTTTTTTTAAACTCATACATATAAAATGGTTATATTTCATTAATAAAACAATTGTAAAGTCTTTAAAACAATTTGTTGTCTTGAACAATATTCAATTTTTACAACGACTCAGTGTTAGGTGAGTACTGAATACTTTGCAAATTGGCCAAGTAGGCAGAGTACGAAATATTTGCTAATTATTCGGAACGACACAAA
>JAXGGA010024472.1:0-11981 GCA_038373865.1 Uloborus plumipes
TAACTCGAAAAATGCAGTTTTAGACGATCTTTGGTAAAATTCAGGGGACGAGGATTCGAACAAAATTTTCGAATTAATCTTCTTAAAAATGCCTTTTAGACAATCTTTGGTAATTTAAACGAAGTTCCATGGAGAGACCTTTTTCGAAATTTAAATCTTAAAAACGAAAATCTAATCATCTCCGATCATGATAGGGAGAATGGGATCAGAGACACTTTCTCGAAAATTCGTTTTCAAAATTTTAGCTCTAAACGAGCAGTTTTGGAAGACCCTTGATGACATAGGGACAAAGAGGTGGGGGATAAAACCAAAAAATATTTTGAAAAAAAAAAAAAAAAAAAAAAAAAAAAACGCAATTGTATTGTAGGTTATCTTTTGGTACGTTTAGAGGATCGACAATTTTTCAAATTGATAGCTCCAAAAATTTAATCTTAGTATTCAGTATAAAATTTTAAACCCCGCTGACTGTATTTTAACTTCTTATCTATTTAAAGCGTATTCCAGAGGCCTACGTTTTCGTCCCCATTTTGAAGGGATTTTTATAATAACATTTTTAATAAAAATATTAAAAATGTAAATATGTCGTCAAGTGTTTACTCCAAGAAGGGCGTCTGAACGATGAAGGACTGTCTTCCCTGGCGAACGTCTTGTATTACATTCATTACACCCGGGGCTAGCAGGTGGGAAGAGATGGAACAAGACTTCGTATCCTTTTTGCTAACTAGGCACAAAAGAGAACCACGCACATGATGGCCCCTTCTAAAGATAAGCATCTGACAGACAATTGACCTAAACTGCTGGTCATTCAGAAGTACATCTACAGTAGATTGTTGATATACTCGCGCTAAAGTTCATCAGCTCGTTTTTATTATCTCTGGTTTATATGGGCCGGCCATTTTTGGCCCAGGAAAAGACCGGCCCTTCTGGCATTTTCCCAAATTCCCACATAGCCAGTCCGGCGCTGTGCTAAAATAATAATGTCGTCTACGTAAATTGAAAGAAAAACCTCCCCGTCCCTATCATAAACACAGTTAACCCCGTTACCTTTTTAAATTTAAACAGCTGAAGAACCCCGTCAATTTCAGAAAACCAGTCTCTTCCGGATTGGTGCAAACCATAGAGAGACTTCTTTAATTTATAGACTTAGTCAGGGTATTCTAAATCAACAGAACCCTCTGGCTGGTGCATGATAGTCTGTTGCTCTGAGTCAGCATACAAGTAGGCATTTTTATGTCAATTTGAAAAAAGTTACCATCCTAAAAGTGAGACAAATATTCCGGAAAAAACCGTAACTAAAGTGAAATCAACCCCCGAGACTAAAAACTTCAGAATAAGACTCCCCAGGGACTTGACGGTTACCGGAACATACCAATCCAGTTTTGTATCTGACGACTTGACCCTTATCATTTTGTGTAGCGTCATAAACCCACGATTCCCCAAAATGTGTTTATTTTTAGGTGGTGGGACTAGTTCCCAAACCCCGCGTTCTTTGATCACCTGGATCTCGTCTTTCATCGCTAGTCCCAGTGTTCCAATTCTTCACAAGCGTCTAGGGGCAGGACAAATCCCAAATTATTCTACTTCACTGGGTAGGGGAAATCTACTGTTATCATCTTCTTCTGTAGCGGGAAAGGGAAATCTTGTTCTGCGCGCGCCGCACAGGAAAGGAAGAATCTCTGGGCGAACTCGCTGTTCGCGTATGCGAATGTTTTGAATTTGAATGTTTGTTTGAATAATTTACTGTTGAAACTTTCATAAACCGCTTTCATCTATGCTAGACAAATCAATTATTAACCATAATGTACACAAATTCATTCCGCTGAACTGTAAGGTCAGTTATGTGTATCAAATAATTCAGAATGTTTACATTCGCGTAATGCTGATGTTTTTATTTAAAATGTTTTCAAAGTAAGAAAAAAAGTTTGAATATTTAAACTCTTTTGGTAGTTTAAAGTATATTATCCAAACAAACTCTATTAAATGATGTATCCAGATTAACAGTAGATGTAAAACAGAGGTAATATGTAATAACATAAGAACTGTAATAGTGATCCACATGATAGAATTAATTTAGACCTGTGCAGGATACAGTCAGGGCCATCCGAAAAATGGGGCGATCGCCCCGGGTGCCGAAACACACAAGAGAGCGCACGAAACTGAGATTTTGCTGCATTTAGAATTCATAATTGTTCTTATTTTAGAAATTTATTTATTTATTTTTGAGTATTACTTTTTTTTCTTCAAAATAGATAACATATTATATATATTTCCTATATTTCTGATAGCCACAGATTTCATATTACATGTTCAATTTTGTAACAATTAGAAAATAAAATTGGTCGGTACTTTTCCAACATAAGCTCATCACAGTTGTTAGTGTGATAACTGAGTCTAAAAGAAGACTGATATATATTTTAGGTGTGCTAAAGTGTTCATACTAATATCATTTGTATGTGGGGAGAGGGTTGCGCCAGAAAATATACGCCACGGGTGCCGTCGTCTCTTAAGACAGCCCTATTTACAGAACATGTTTTTGCACCTCCCCTCAGGGATGGAAACAGATTTTTTTTTTGGATGGGGGGAGGTGGGGGGAGCGGCACCGAAAAGTAAAAAGTGACCTCCCCACCAGATATATTTTTTTTAATAAGAAAAGGTGTCAAGAGAATCTTTTAAAATGATTTTATAGTCATTTAATATGCTTTTAAGTTCAGAAATATGATATACAAATTTACTTCGAATGTGCTGGTAAAATATCTTTTTTTTAATTTTAAGCTGATTAACTACTAAACCTTAGATTGCTTAGCCAAAATATTACAATGATGTACAGTCATAAAAAAAAAAGAAACACTCTGAATTATTCGGCTGCTATATTTGCTAAGAACAAAAGAAAGGTGTCTTCTGACATGGAGTAAAGTCTTCATTAAAACTATATGAATAAAATTTTGGTAAGGGGCCATACGCAAAGTGAAATGAATACAAAGTCTGAATTTTCAAATAGGAACCCCTATATTTGTTACTTAATTAGATGCGGATGGTCAAAAGTAAGCTGGGTACCAAACGGCATTACTGTAGGACCCGTAGAACAAAAGTTATGACCGACCAAAGAGTTAGGGAACACCACCACATTTAAAATGAAACTTTCAAGGTCAAGTCCTTATTATTCTCACTTGGACGTAGGGGATGACCTGCCCTTTTGTTTATTTATTTTTTCGCTGATAATACATTTCTTCTGACGCTTTGGTGGATGGAAATTTGGCAACAAATGGAACACAGAAGTTAAATCACTCAAGGGTTAGGAATTCCTCAATTTCCTAAAACATATCCAGTTTCCTAAAATTTCCAAAATTTTCAACTTTGTCCTAAATATCCTAAACTCCGGTGTAGGTATGTCTTAGAGATATTTTTCATGTTCCCACAAAAAAACAGTTTCATATTAAAAAATAAAATATCAACATTTCTACTATTTATACATTTTTTGTTTTGCAATTGCACTTCATACTACCCTGTCATTCTTCCTAAAAGGATTAATTACTCATCCGTAACAATATTAAAATAGCATTGTTAGCTAAGCTTAAGAAAGACATCACTAAGTCCTTGCTTGTGTCACAAGCGCAGTCACAATTTACCTTCCGTGGGAGAGGTGAAAAAATTAATTCGCAAACTATTGTATCGGGAATGGTGTTACTCTTAAAATATAAAATCTCCTGAACCCATCCCCCGACCCACCTCTACGCAGCGTCTCTAGCATACGTTCTCATATGCGATGGAAATTAAAATAATAAGATTTTTACTTTTCCCTTTCTGAGTCGGCGGCAGATGGCAGCACATACTGGCAGCTATATCCACGAAGACGGATGAAGACTCGCTCTGCTAGTATCCAAAACGCAGTGGCGTAATCTGGGGGGGGGGCATAGGGGGGCAAGTGCCCCCCTACTTTTTTTGGTCCAGGGGCAGAGTTATTATTTTGCCCCCCTAGTTTTTTTGTGAAAAAAATTTTTTTAATTGTTTGTCAAATGATGCATACCTTATTTTCAAACGAGAAAAAAATTTAATTTCCTAAATGTAACCATTGTAGGAAAAGACGGGACACAGAGACAGTCTCGGTACAAGGAAGCAACCTCTCTTCCTGATAGCGAGCCCCCACCCCCTTTTCCTCGGAAACTGCTTAAGCAATAAATAGGGTCTGATTTTATCCATAAGATCTCTATAGACACACATGGTCAAACAAGGGGCTCTGAAAGGACAAAATCTATTTAATTTACGTTGCTTAAGGTATCTTTGAAAAAAGCAATTTGAACGAAAAAAGATGATAAAAAATTGCATAATAAAACAATACTTGTAGCTGATACTTGAAAGTTGTTTTGGCAAATTTAATTGATGTTTTTCTTTTTCAATTTCTTTTTATTATTTTTTAAAGAAACATTTACATGACATTTTTTTAAATAAATGTTACAGTACAGTCCCCCCTCCCCCCTCGACTCTGATTCAGACTAGCCCTCTCTCTGTTTTTACTTCCCGTTTTTTTTTTTTTTTTTTAATTGCAACACTGACAATCCGCTGTAGTTACTTAGACGTAGCCGAAGTCCGGAACACAGCTCTGATTCCATTGATTCTACAGTTTAAGCTGACCTACGGTGGGCATGAATGATTCTCTTGAGAGCCGGCTCCCAAGTTGACGCTCAAGGTGGTCTTTCAGCTTTGACGGTGTCTTGGATCCTTGATGGTTTCGTGGAAGTCAGTCCTTAAAGTTGTGGGAAGGACTTGAAGCTTATCTTGGTATAAAGAGTTAAGATAGTGTTCTTTAACATTTGTCATTATTTATGGAAGCTATTGGCTATTATTAGTTTCTTCCACTATTATATGGATCAGACCACCATGGAAGGCGTATGGGAATATCTAACTCTTTCCCACGATTTTTTCACTCAAGTTATGAATAACTGGACGCCGTAGACAACAAAAATTTCTCATGAATGGAAAGGTACAGCTACTTGACTTTTTCGGATTACCTTTGTCGAGTTATTTCTAAAGGTAATCCGGTAACCTTTAGTACTTTATTTATCGCTTCACAATATGTACGTGTGTTGTCGGATTGCCTTTGCCGGTTGTCGGATTATTCCTTAATTTAATTTTTATTGCTTTACTATGCATGTGTGTGGTATACCACAGAACTAGGAGACGTGTACAGACTATCTGTCTCCGGTTAATTAGCAAATAGAATGTCTAGTATGTCTGAGCATCTGTCATAGCAACATATATCCCACCAATAAAAAAAAAATGTCCTTAAAAAGATGCACGCCTACACCTTGAGCCCCTGTTAGTTAGGATACGCTGATGAAACTAATTTTGAATGGAAAAAGAGTCCACTTGTTGATTCGGTTCTACAAGGGTATAGGGCACGTCAAGCCACTAGTCAATACTAGAGTTTAGAGTTGCAATGTCAGGAGATCCATCTCCAGTTTCCTCCAAGTTTGGCAAAGATAAAAAGTTACGAAGTAGAAGATAATACATCTCTAACAAATAGGTAAGTCTTTCTACTTTTATATTTATTTATTTATTTATATAAGTTTAACAGAGACGGATAGCTTGGAAAACAGAAGCAAATACATTAAGCAACACGATATAAGAAATGGATTTAGAAGTCTTTATACATTGTATAAAACTTTCTTATGCATACCAATGAACACCGCATCATGTGAAAGAAGCTTTTCTTCATTAAAAAGACTCAAAACGTATCTGCGCTGCACAACAGGGCAAGAAAGATTATCAGACCTTGCGTTATTGAACACTGAAAGGGACATTATAATAGATAAAGATGCTGTCATCAATGCATTTTCTTCAAAGGCAGAGATGAAAGGAAGGCGCCTTACCCTTCATTAGTGCTTGGTTGAATATGTTTTTTTTTTTTTGTCAGATTTATACTTGTTTTCATGGTTAATATATTTAATTTGTAAATTTAAACTAATTTTTATTTCCTTTTTGCTGTTCGGTAATACATGTAACTTTTGATTACACATTTTATTTGATATTCCTGACTTGTTGCGCACGTTATGACTCAGTGTATGTAAATTTGATTCTTAGAGCAGAGATTTTTTGTATAGCATAGATTAAAAAACCAGTAAGAACTGAGATTGATTTTAGAAATCGATAAGATTTCAAGACCTACCTGTTGAAAAAAAAATGGAAAGAATAAATTTTTAGTTTAGTACTATACGGAATGGTTGTTGCCAAAACACAATGAGTTTTTCAGTGCAATAAATTTTATTAATTGAAATACAGTTTCGATTCGACGAGTCATTTCATTCTATGTTTATCACCCAGCTTTCCAATTTTTTTGAATCTTAATTGATTCAGCTTTAACACATTAAAGATGTTGGTTTCGAATCCTTGTGAAAGAAAATTTTTCTTCCAAATGTTACCATTGCTAATAAGACCTTTTGCTCCCAACAATGGTTAAATCAATATCGCTTTTACTAATTTATGTTTCCTGAATTCATTAAGATTAGTAAATGTACTTCCAGAAGTTGACCGAATGAATGAACAGTGCCTATTTCACATGTAAAATTTTAGCAACTAATCCCTCTGTAGGTTTTCTTTAAGATGTACTCTCAGTAAGAGAGAGTAAGATGTACTCTTCTCGTCTCTGTTGCCTTGTTCTGTTTTTAAAACATTTAACATATACATTTCGTAAAAAGTTTTTCGATTTTTTGATTTTATTATTATCATCATCATTATTATTATTACTATATGTTTATTTATTTATTATTATTATTATTATTATTATTATTATCATTTTTTTTTGTTGAAAAAGTACATTTTGCATTATTTTAATTGAAAAAAGAAAAAAAAAAGTTTGCCCTCTCACTTTTCGAGGCCAAATTACGCCTATGGTTGTTACAAATGAGATGTTACAAATTTATTGCTCATTTACATTTTTGGAATTTGGCATTAGAAAAATTTAACAGAGTAAACATACGCTTGCAAAAAAAAGACCAAGATGTTTACCGATCATCTTTACTCATCAAAGGATGTTTGGAGAGTTTTGAAAAAATACGAAAAGATGAGAAAGAAAGAAACAAAATTTACACTGAAGCCGGAAAAACATGTAAAAAAATAGGTATCTCACCTGAATTGCATCGAAGAAAAAAAAAAGAAAAAAGTTTCATGACGAGAAAGCAGAAGATGAATCCCCCTATTTCGACCATATCAAAGTGTCACACATTATTGTCATGGATTCTATTATTGTGGAGCTCCAAGACAGATTCAAATGCTTAAAAGATGTTGCAGATGATTTCAATTTTTTGACAGGTGCAGGTGTTCTAGAGTTACCTAAAAGAACATTTCGAGAAAAAGGCAGTACTGTTCACAAAAGTACAAGGAATTAAATGCCGAACAACTTATCACAGAAGTGGAGTGTTTAAAACCTCGGCTAAGCACCTTATTAAATGAAGAAAACAATACGAAATGCTACCAGACATCTTAAACATCATTGCTAAATGGGAACTGCAAGAAATCTACCGAAACATAATAATGGCCTGGCCATCAAAATATTTTTAACTTTGCCAGCAACAGTTGCTACAGCAGAGAGAAGTTTTAGCAAATTAAAAATAATCAAGAACTACTTAAGAGCAACATCAGGTCAGGCGCGAACATCTTCCCTTTGCTTGCTATCAATTGAGACGGAACTAGTGCAAAATATTAATTATGATGACGTAATTAACGATTTCGCGAATGAAAAAGCCCGAAAAATTAAATTATTGTAATTAGTCCAGTTTTAGAATCCAGCATTTCATTAGTTTTACCAATTGTTTTTCTCATTTGTTAAAGTTTATTTGCTGTTATTAAATTCCATTTTTTCCTGAAACTTGATATTTTCATGATAAAAATTTGGGGAGTAATTTTATTTTTACCTGCAACGTTTTGCAACGGACTTTATATGACAGAAATAAAACATAGAAATTATTTTGTGCCATCCACGATGAATTAAAAAAAAATCCTTATTGGTTCATTCATGGAAAGTTTTTGGCAAATAAATTAATAAGTAAAAAAAAAGTACTGTACTACCATATAATACAGAAATAAAACATAGAAATTATTTTGGGCCATCCACAATGAATTTAAAAAAATCCTGATTGGTTCATTCATGAAAAGTTTTTGGCAAATAAATTAATAAGTGAAAAAAAGTACAGTACTACCATATAATACAAAATTAAAAATGAGTTGTTTCTAAAAATTGCATTTGACTTGTTTACATTTTAGAAAAAAAAGGGGGGGGAGAAGAGAAACAAATTATCTTTCCGTACGTCATCATACGTGCTAGCTGTGTGTGTGTACTAAACTGATAAATTTCAGGAGGGCGGGGGTTACAATCAAGATTTTTTATTTAGTTTATTCAGGATAAAAGAGTAATTTCACTTTGGAAAAAAAACAAGAGGGGGGGGGGGATATAATCCGTAGGGGGTTACTTTCGATACTTTACGGTATATATATATATATATATATATATATATATATATATATATATATATATATATATATATAGAAACGATTAGATAGGAACGATTTTGGCGCCCTTGGCAAGGAAACATTTTGGCACCCCTTATACATTTTCTATATATATATATATATATATAGAAAATGTATAAGGGGTGCCAAAATGTTTCCTTGCCAAGGGCGCCAAAATCGTTCCTACGCCTCTGTGCGTGCTGCACAAAATCTAATAAGCTCAATCTCACAAACCACTAGAGAGTATTTACAACCAAAAGTACTTAGAGCTCCGAAAATATTAGGTTTCCAGTGTGATAAAATTTTTCGCAACCTTAATCTAAACATTGCAACTCGTTTCATCGCCACTGCTATACACATACTAGTCAAATTTACCATAGGAGAAATAATTACAAGAATGTAAAGTATAAATCCAACGTTAAAATGCACAAATATACAGGTATACTGCAGACACGTGTTTCGGGGCTACAAGAAGCCCCGAAACAGTATTTTTCAATGCAAGCAGTGGTGAGCTTTAGGATGAAGAATCATCCGATAAAAGCGGCTCCGATAAAAGCTTCATCCTAAAGCTCACATTTCTTGCATTGAAAAAGGGGCTCCTTGTAGCCCCGAAACACGTGTCTGCAGTATACCTGTATATTTGTGCAATTTTTAACGTTGGACTTATACTTTACATCTATCGCACAAAGGTATTTATTTTCTTCAATTAAAAGAATACTTCCGCTCTTAGTCACTAGATGGCAGCATGAATGCCAAGTTAGATTTTTAGAGTTTCTCGTTTTACTGAGCCATACTAGTTAACTCCGATTTATAAGTTGTCAATTGCATGAGAAGCAAGGGCGGATCCAGCTTCTTGTTAAGGAGGGGGTCATTTTCGGAAAGGGGGGGGGGAGTGCAGCTTTCGTGGAAAAATGGATGGTTTGGGCATTTTTTTCGCAATAAGATTCCCAAAAATGCAATTTTTTGCCATATTTGATCAGTTAAGGAGGGGGAGGGTCATGACCCCCATGACCCCCTCTTGATCCGTGCTTGATCAGAAGCTTTAATCAATGAATCAAACCGCAAAAGCCAAAAACAGAACCAAATTTATTGAATTCATCGCTTTATTGAATCAGAAGCTGTTCCAAATCAAAACTTTCTAACAAACGTGTTTCTTTTTTTTTTTTTTTTTTTTTTTTTTTTGCAGTATTTTTTCAATAAACATTCACATACAAAGTGAATTGTTATTTTTGAGGATTTAAAAGAAAATTAAATGGTACTTTACTGTCGTAATTTCATGAAGCATTAAAGAAGTAACAACACAAAAGTAGTTTTAAGAAGTGTTATTGATGTTGAATTATCACGCTAAAATAAACGTTTTCGTTTTCGGTTGTACCGCAACAGTGGAACTGTAATTTAAAACCCTACAGTGAGTGTGTGAGTTTAGATTGTATATTCTTGGAAATTTGGAGAAAAATTAACCGGTAAAAAAAACAAAGTCTATCAAAAGCGACAAAATCTGACAGGACCGAACCTTCGTTTTTCGCGTTTCTAGCACGACGCTCCATCCAACGGCGCCAACTCTGCATCCTAGTTTATGGTAAGGATGCACCGATTAATCAGCCATAATCGGCCACTTTGCCGATTATTAATAATCGGCAAAATTGGGCCGATTAATCGGCTGGAAAATGTTTTTCAGATGTTATTCTTTAAAGTATACTTTCAATAGGAAACTATGATGAATAATTTTATTAACAGTAATAATAATCCTCACAGTTGATATAAAGTTTTTTTTAAATGAATTCTCCTACTTTGAATAAATATACATAGACAATGATGCAACATTTTTCATGTGACGATAGTTTTCTCCTTAGTACAGTGTTTTAGATAACCTCTCATTTTCAAAGAATAAAAGTGTTGAATTAAATTGCTACTGATTACTAAAATATATGAATTAAAAGTACTCCTAAATTGGAGTGTTCACCACACACTCCCCCACCCCTCCTTTTTATTAATTTTTATTTCCAATTAACATAACTAACAATGTGTTAACAATATTATTGACACTAATATGAAAATTGGTTCTAAGAAATTTGATAAAATATTGAAATTATTTAGTGAAAACTAGGAAAATGAAAAAAAAATCTTCTCCCAGAAATAAATTACTTACTATTTCTAAACTTAGAATTGTATAAGAGATAAAAAAGTGATGGTAAAATTGGTACTAGAAAAGCAATTATCATTATCATTAATCGGCTCAGCCGATTAATCGGCCGATTGTCAACAGCCGATTAGTCGATAATTTTTTAATCGGCCAATTTGCTTATCGGTGTATCCCTAGTTTATGGGATGCTATTCATTGAAGCAATGCGTTATAAGAAAGCAAACAAAAAAAATAAATAAATAAATAATAATAACCATTTTTCCGGCCAAAAAAAAAAAATTAGACAGTGGGTCTATTTTTCGGTATTGTTGGCACGATAAGCTTCAAAATGAGGGGTAAATCATGAAATGTGATTTTTAAAAAAAATTGGAAGTTTTGACGTAGTAAAGAGAAAAAACCACAGAAGTAATGTATAAAATTTTGTAAAGACACTTGGGAATGGTTTAAGGAAGATTGTCAGCGCCCGGTTTTCACAAGGGTAAACGTATTAATATATCGTGGGGTTACAAGTGAAACACACCAAGTCAAAAAACATGATTTTGAGAAAACGCTGATAAAAAAATTTTTATTTTAACTTCTTTGGAATTGACATAATTAAATCAAATTAAATTATAGTAATGGTATTTTTTGGTTATTACGAACCATTCTTGACTCTGGCATGTAATATTTTATATTATTATCCCCAGCACGATAATAGTAGGGCATTAATAATTATCATTAATTATAAGACTTAGTGTGTTTTACTAGTATAGCGTTGCATTAATGAAGATATGACTTAGTGGGTTTCACCAGTAGAAAGAGCTCATTTTTGAGTGTAAGATAAACTAAAAATCTGAAAATGAATAATTTTGACTTAGTGTGTTTCACTTGTAACGCCACGATGTGTGTGGGGGGAGGGCGCAGAGCCTGATTACCACAGGGGCACGCGAGGCACAGGCCTCTCTTAGATTTCAGGGGGCCCAAAATCCCCTTTCTTTATCCAACGCCTCCTAAATACTAAATGCCTACTGTATATTTTACTATTAATACTAAAAACTATGTCGACGTATATATTTTTCTCTTAATAATTGGATATCATTATTATTTTTTTTTTCTTAAGTTCGATCTTAGACACAAAACTTTTATTTCATTCTGCTATTCATAGGCGTCACCGAGGTCTTATTATTGGGGGGGACGGACATTGAATTCATTTTGGCTTCAAAAATTTCATCGCGTGGTACGAAAAAGATCTGTAATTTGGGTAGCCAGAGGGAAGGCGTCTATCCCCCCCCCCCCGGGTTTTAGAAACGATTTGTGTGCAAAGATTTACAAAGGTATTTTGTTTTTTATTTTCTTA
>JAXGGA010024473.1:0-11981 GCA_038373865.1 Uloborus plumipes
TCTTTCAATAATAGATGAATATTCAGATTGAGTATGGATATATCCCTTAAAGGCAATGTGAGAGGTATTTCCAAAGTTTAAAATATTTCTTTCATTTGAAGAAAACCAAACTGACTGCAAATTAAAATGTGTTCGCAGTAATAATGGGGGGGGGGGGGATATTGTCACAAGGAGTTTGGGAAATTTCTCGAAGAAAGAGGGATTAATCATGACAGAACTGTGTTAATGACACCGGAAATAAATCGATTTGTAGAGTTCTTTAATGGTTACGTAATGAATGCAGTCCGTGCAATGTTAATAGAATCTATATAAGTTACCAACAAAATTTTGGCTTGAAGCGCTATTTCATTACGTACATGTAAGAAATCGAATTCCTATAGGTAAAAGTCCTATTGAGTTATGGTATGGAGGAGTTGCAAGTGTCAAACATTTTAGGGCATTCGGCTGTTAAACTTATGCTCATATTCCTAAACAAAAAACGGATAAACTTGCACCTAAAGGAAAACCGGGAGTTATGGTTGGTTATACAGTAAATACGAAAGGATACTGAATTTATTTTAATTCTAATGGTAAAGTAATTGAAACTATTCATGTCAAGTTTGATGAAACTAAAATTGCAATGGACGTGATCCTGGGCCAAAAGAACTCGGTACCTTTAAGGAAAAATAAAATTGTTAGAAATGTAAAAAACAAAGTTGCTGAATATCAATCGTACAGTTTAAGTGATAGTGATAATGGAAGTGAAAACGTAGAATTAAAACCTTCTCTTTCAAAACTTAAGTCTGAAGATTCAGATAGCTATGAAAAAACCTCTGAAGAATCAGAAAGTGAAAGACAGGGGATACTAAAAATTTAAAAAGTTTGGGATCGAAAAATTCAGTTAAAGTTAAGTGGATTCGCTTCGAACAGAATAGGAAAGATAAATCGCGAATAGACGTATTTTACAAACTTGAAAATGATGATAGTAAATTCAATTGCATCAAAAATGTAAGGAAGTTTTGTAAAAAGAATAATATTTATTTGTGAAAGAACTTTTTAATTTTAGGCCAACTGGAAATTTTGACCAAGTAGAAGTACATTTAGTGTACATTCCTAAAAATATAATGGAAGCGCGGAACTCTCTCGAATCGCAGGATTAGGAACCCGCAATGAAAAGAAAAATACATGATGGAAAAACGCCAAGTTTGGAAATTAGTACCACCACCCGATAAAAATGTTAAAATAATTGGTTGTAGTTGGGTGTATACTAAAAAGTTTAACCATTAAGGGGAAGTTAAGTCATTTAAAAGCAGATTGGTTGCGTCAGGATACACTCAGGGACGTGAAACTGACGACGCACCAATACGACGCAAGTTTTTGCACCAATACTAGATATTTCCCTTATACGTTTATTTTTTACAATATTCGTTGTAATTTTGAAATGGAGGGATGTCCAATTAGACGTAAAAGTTGCTTATTTATATGCGGACTTAAAAAATGAAGTGTTTATGAAACTAAACAACCCAGTGGCGTAACTACTCGTTGGTTTCAGGGGGGGTTATATTCAAAATCGTCACGAGGTTAAAAAAACAGCGGGGGTGGGTTGGCAACCCCTTTTTTCCACACTTTGTATGTGTGTGTGTGTATATATATATATATATATATATATATATATATATATATATATATAGTACACACTTGAAAATGTGTACTTCCAAAATTCGAAAAAACAGACAGTTTTTTAAAGAGTAATAACCTCTGACACTAGAATTGTGCTGTAGCCTTAAGAAATATTACTGCAGAAAAATGGAAGGGGGTCCGGGGTTTCGCCCCTGAAATTTTCATAAATTGTACCTCTAAAAAACTCCATTCTAGACTATCTTGGTGATGTTCGAGGAGAGGATGTTCGATCTCTTCCTCAGTCAGTAAAACACGATTGCAGGCCATTTTTAAAAATGTGAAAAAAGATGATAGGATGCAGAAATTCTGCCAAGCGATTTTTTCGAAATTTAAGTTCCAAAGACGCACTTTCAGACGAATTTCGATCATAATGGGGAGTTTGGAGGCCTACCTCCGGAATTTTTGACATTTATTTCTTAAAAAAGACAATCCTTAATGGTTCTGGGAAGAGGAGGGGGTGGCAAAGAAGTCTGTAACACTATGATATTCGCGAAAGAATCGTACTTTTTCATTGTAGGAGTTTTTATATTTTTTCATCTCATTTTTGCATCTTTTGGACCAACGTTTCGGGGTCGGGGTTTTGTCCCCAAAACACTCCCCATAGGTACGCCACTGAAACAACCTCCCGGTTATTTAAATTCAAAACGAAAACCAGACTAGGTTTGCAAGCTCAATAAAGCCATTTATGGACTACACCAATCTGGCAGGGCTTGGTTTCCAACATTTGACAAGGCTTTCATTTCTTTTGCTTTTGTGTGATTAAATTGGTGTAATTGTGTATACATGCTGAAAGGTAAAAACATATTGTTACTTGTATGCGTAGATGATATGACTGTTTTTGGAAAAAGTAATAATATTGGAAAAAGTATAAATCTAATATTGACATTGACTGAAACAAAAATTTAATTTAAATTACGTAGGCAAAACTTCTAAACTGTTAGGAATTGAATTTTATCGGAATGCATAAGTTTATTTTGCATCAAAAAAAATTATATTTCAATTTTAAAAAACAGATTATATGGATCAATAGAAGTTTCGTAAGTTTACCTATAGTGAAAGAATTTTTATCAAATAATGTTCAAAATTTAAGCTGCCTTAAATTTACCTTATCGTAATTTATTAGGGTATCTGGCTTTTTTAGCTACTCCTACAAGACCGGACATAATGTACGCAGTAAATGTACTTTCTCAATATCAGCAGAATCCTTTGATGGATCATTGGAAATGTTTAGTTAAGTTATTTAATTACATGTTAGATACAGAATCGTTGGGATTAAACTTGTCAAGGGCTAAACATTTTCGTTTAAGTTGTTAGTCCGATGCATCGCTTGCACAATGCTTAACTGATAGGAAATCAACTATCGGGAATGTAATCTTTTTACATAATGTACCTATTAATAGGCGAACTGTAAAGCAAAAATTGTGTTGCTACTAGCTCAATGGAATCGGAGTACATTGCTCTAGTAGATGTAGCTAAAGAAATTTTGTGGTTTACGAGAATTTGCAGTGAACTTTTGGGTTTAAAAATTAAATTCGAGGAACCGTCTTTATTTATTGATAATACTGCGGCGATAGATTTTGCAAACTCTCCAATAGAAAACAAGCGTACTCGTCATATTGACATAAAGTATCATTTCTTTAGAGAATTGTGAAAAGAAAAATACTTTAAGTTAAAATTTGTACCTACGGATCAAAATTGTGCAGATTATTTTACAAAACCAATTACAAATAAGAAACGTAAGCAGTTTTTGAAAATGTTGTATGGTATGTTGTAAGTTATGTATTGTGTTTTATGATATTTCCTGTAGTTTTTTTCAGTCCGATGGGGCCGAATGAGAGGATTCGAACTGAAAAGAAACGTGTCATCTAGATTTCGCTTATGTAAATTTGCCTAGGTGGCGTCTTTTAGTTATATAATTAACTCAAGATTTGATTCTGGGCGAGATTTGATGGACGGCTAAAGTTAATGCCTATTTTACTAGCTCAGAGAGCTCTCTTTTTATTTTAAGATGTATATTATACAAATAAAACGATTTTTACTATATGTCTTTTGCTCATCCTGCTTCTGCAAACTACCACGTCTTGCGTTCATGTCATTAAGTTTATAACAGTAATAGTTTTTTTTAGTTAAAAAACCTAACTCTCGTTAAAGTAGTACTATAAAATATGGGTATCGCATTACTTTTCAGTGTAAAAGTAAATAGTATTAAACCGCATACTTATCAGTATCAATGTTTTTAGGCAAAAATAACTGCATTATTTGCTTTCAAATCCTAAGGAAACTACTTTTGACGCCAGAAAAACGTAAAGCAAGTGCTGCCTATGTAATGTCTGATTTTTTATAACATACAAAACCATCTGATTTCTTTTTCGTTAGTGTTTTAGCTATACAAGAAAATAATTTTGGTCATGAATAGCAACAATGTTAAAAATTAACCTTTTAACACAAAAATCAATATTTACTGATGAGTTTGTCCGGGGAAGGGGGGCAAATATCATCGGACACTTAATTCATAAGTCAGTATTCCACTGCTTAATTTACATTTTATCATTTTTTAATTCACAGTAAAATTCCTTTATACGACAACATATTGCAGCTAATTTTACAGTTTACTACTGCTAATTTCACAGTAAAAATTCTTTTATAAGACGAAATATTACTGCTAATTTTACAGTTTACTACTAGTAATTTCACAGTAAAATTCCGTTATAAGACAGTATATCACTGCTAATTTAACAATTTATCACTATAAATTTTACAATAAATTTCCGTTATAAAACAATATATTACTGCTAATTTTACAGTTTACTACTGTTAATTTCACAGTAAAATTCCGTTATAAGACAGTATATCACTGCTAATTTAACAATTTATCACTATAAATTTTACAATAAATTTCCGTTATAAAACAATATATTACTGCTAATTTTACAGTTTACTACTGTTAATTTCACAGTAAAATTCCGTTATAAGACAGTATATGACTGCTAATTTTACAGTTTATCACTATAAATTTTACAATAAATGTTTTTTTTATAAAACAGTATATTACTGTGAATTTTACAGATTATCACTGTAAATTTTACAATAAATGTTCCATATAAAACAGTATATTTCTGTGAATTTTACAGTTTATCCCTGTAAATTTTACAATAAATGTTCTTTATAAAACAGTATATTACTGGGAATTTTACAGTTAATTTTTGCAAAGTTTACAGTTCTAAACTGGAACTTCAGCTGCCAGTATTTTATTGTAAAATCAACGCCTTTTTTTTTGCAGTGTATATGACTTTAATTTCGTCTCTGGCTTATCTTTTGAAATGGTGTGTTCAATAAGTGCCGAATTCATTTAAAAATCTTAGTGTTAAATGATTTCAAATTTTACGACAATGTGTAATGGTCAAACTCCGGTAAAAAAAATTTGCGCTGCTCAGGAAGAAAACAATTTTCTTGACAATTTTAGTACTTCCCTGCGACGCCTCAAGACATGTTTAAGGTCAACAATGACGGAAAATCGTCTGGTTGGTTTAGCCTTTATGCAATATGCATATCCATAGGTATTTTCCTCTTGATGTAGAGAAAGTCATCACGAAATTTGCAAAAAGCGGAAGTAAAAAGCGAAGGCAGTTAGTATAACCGAGCAGCGTCACTACAAGCAGGATTGAGGCATTAATAGCATTTGAATTTGTCTAATGCAGAATATATTTTTTTTCCTTTAATTTTTTTTTCTTTTTTGTTACTCCACTTAAATGAAAAAAAAAAAAGTTCTAAAAATAAGAACTATTTTTTGTGAACCTATCTTGTTTTATTTATTTAATTATTTCATGTGGTGGGAGGGGGGCTAGAAATGCCATTGTAAAACTAAATTATTTCATTTTCATATTTTTTCTTTCCTACACTAATGTATTTTTATTTCATATTATTTTTACTGAACGGACACATAACTGCTTGAATCTGAAGAAAATGAATAACAGACCAAAGCGCATTTTCCCACTTTCTTAACTCATTTTAATTGAGGGGGGGGCGCCAAAAAATCTTTTGGGGGGGGGGAGGCGCCGAATTGAGAATGAAACTGCCCCTCCCTGAGAGAAATCCTGGATCCGCGCCTGATTACAATTCACTTTTGCTAATTGTGTCAGAAGGCCTTATCTATATCTTTATGTATAAAAATGAATCAATGTACCCGTATATGTATGTCCTTTAAAGATTCGTTAACTACCCGTCTGATTTCACTAAAAATTTCACAATTTGTAATCACGGGGCATAGGGTTAAAGCACCAGTAGTCGGCCATTTAAGAGATATTTTGTTGATCTTGGCTAACCTAGATCTTTCAGCTATCAATACAACAACAAAAACAAGGTAAAACTTTAGAATAAACCTTTCTGATAGTGAATCACCTACTTATTTCAGAAATTAAAAAAAAAATTATGTAAAAATCCAAGCTGTTGTCAACACTAGTAAATGCTCCAGTAGTTGGCCACAGAATCATCTTAGCTGAAAAATAAGCAGAATCGCAATCTTGGATGACGGGCACACCATTCAAAATGAAATGACTCATTACTAATTCAAAAAAAGTACCCAAAACTTAACTGCCGCTGGTTGGTGATTGAGGATAGGTACATGAATGTGTGAATGAGTCATATCTGATTTTGAATTAAAAATGTACTATTTATGAGGAGTTTTATGTCATTGTGGCCGACTACTGGAGCACTTACCCTATCAAGAGACCAATTAAAGAAAAAAAATACGCGTGCATTCGGGGACTGCCACGGTAAAACTATTGCCTAGCACTTTTTGTCAACTTATGTCATTGTAATTATTTATTTTATTTATACAGTATTTTTTTCTTTGATATTAATTCAAGTCACACTTTTTGAGCGTGGTGACCGAAAACGCATTCCATCCATTTAATATCTACCTGTGCTTGCATCATATTTTATCTGTAAGGTTCTTAAACATTGTTTTCAGTTTTGAAAAAGTGAAAGCAAAAGACAAAAACATTATTATTTGACTTGAGAAAATCCTTGAAGAATCACGTGAGAAACAAAAATCTCCATATATTATTTCTCTAAGCCGAATCCTATACCCGGTCGAAACTCGCTCATTTCTTTATCGAATTGCATGAAAATTTATGATTTTGAAGCTTATCCCGCGGGCTATTGACGAAAATTAGACCCACCCTCTAAAAAGTGTCGGTTCGTTTTTTATTCGAACTTCAATTTTTGGGCACAAAATTGACTCTATCTAGCGAAATAATTGTCGTATCGTCTCCATTTTGATTTCATTCGAAAGATTAAAAAAAATTCGTTCTTTAGAACGTTTCTCTCCGCTAGCGCCGCGTAACGAGAATCTCGAAAATCCACGTTTAAGCGACTTATAAGCGATTGAAGTTTGAAAAAGTTAAATTTTTTGCTCAACTGTCAAAATCGTTACATTGTTGTTCAAATCAATTTTAAATGCGACATTTCAAGCCAAGGCTTAGCTCGGTAAACCTTAATTGTAACTTTTATTGTTTCAAAATACTATGGTAGTTTTGCGATAACGTTAGTATTTAGTTTAGTAGTAGCCTTGGGTATTTGATTTTAATATAGGGTATCACTTTTGTAGTAGTTGTAAAAGTGAACGTGTCTTTGATCTCTTTGAAAAGTTGTCAGAACGACGGCAGTAGATGGCGATGTTGTGCAAATGAAGCCAATAAAAATTGTCGTATTAAATTTTAAGTTTAGAGTTTTTTTTTTTTTTTTGCGGAATTCCGCACGGGTCACCTAGTAATATCAAATTTAAAATTCGCTATCCGCAAAATGTTGAGATAAAGTGTACCGAATAATGATTTAAATGGAGGAAAGACTTCGAAAATAAGGGATTTAGATTTCAATTACAGGTTTTAAATTCACAGAAATTAAGAGGTATCAGTTCATTTCTCCCAAATTAATTGCAAAATCCTCTCTTAATGGATACTTTCGTAATCATGTGAACATGCCTAGCAAATTTTAAGTCCGAGGCTTCAGCTGTATTGGCTGTGCGTTATGTATTTTTTTCTCAGGACATTGATTTATATATACACTAGCTTTATACCCGGCGTTGCCCGGGTGCGTATTAATATAAAACTTTAGCTTCTCAAAAAATTCTAATAAAAATTTAACGCAAAACTTGTTCATAAACAACGTTCTTAGTTTCACCTTCAGGCGCAAGAATAAATAAATTTAGTCTTGATGTAGTAGTTCTCTCTTGTTATTCTTTTAGACGAAACTGACGCTGACTCACTGTCTCCGATTGTCTTGATCTAGTTGCTCTATCTCTCAGATCTCTTAGACGATACTCACGCTGCTCATTGCTTTCTAATGCTCTAGCCATCATATCTCTAATGTGCACTGTCGCTAGTCTTCGATTTCTCTCCTCAGGACTCTCATTTTCACGTTTTTCAGCTGTTTTTTTTGCCTTAGGATGAACTAAGGCCCCTATATATACGAGCCGGCGCATCAAGATTAAGTTTCACCACTTTGGATCCAGCGCGTGTTTGTGTGTTTGAGCGGTTGTCTTTTCTGGCCAGTAATCGCGTTTTGGTAATTTTTCACTGTGAGCAATTATTAGTTGCACGTGGATTTGGCAAAGCTTCGTAATGTGCCAAAACTTTTTTCTGGTAACCCTACTATGCAACAATGAAAATTTGAAAGTAAAAGTTAAGGAATTGGATCCAAAGTGGTGAAACTTAATCTTGATGCGTCGGCCTGTCTATATAGCGGCTCTAGGATGAACTTGTCCTATTGCTTTCCGTTTCTTCGGAGGCATTTTTGCAGAGTGGTAGCTAAATATACTTACAATTCAAAAATTTATGTTTTTCGAATTCGTTGTTTCCGAGCCTCGAGGTAGAAAGGTTGATAAATCAGAAATAAATTACTTTCTCGCTTTAAAGGTTTATCTCTATCAGTTGAAAAAAAAAAAAAAAAAAAGCAGTTTAATTGTTTTTGACTTATTTCATGCTAAAATGAAATAGGTGAGCCTTGAAATGAAAATTCATTGTTTTAATTTTAATCTGTGTTGGAAAATGCTAATATTTAAATACCATAAATTTTATCAATTTGTAACCTAAAGGCTCATGAAGATTAAAAAAATAGGCCTAATAACAGGCTAGATTTCTATAAAACGGTCATTTTTTGCCAAAAAACTTGAATTTGAGCTTTTTAGATTTTTTAAAATTTCAAGACTCCGCCTATGAGAATTCTAGGGCATCAAGGAACCTTTGTGTCAAGTTTGATGAAAATCTGACGCAAACTGTGGATTTGTATAGAGAACAAGTATACATACACTCATTTTTATAGATATAGATAAAAATTTCAAAAAAAAAACCTTAGAAATGAATTTCATTATGTAATCCAGAGAAGCCTTACATTCAAAATTGTCGTTATTACGATTACTGTGATCATATCCAGTGATTGGTGTTAGGTTTTTTCGTTACGGAATTTCTTGTTTCTGTTGCCGCCCTCAAAGCCCGCGATAAAATCTATACAATAGCTTTTAAAAAAAAATCTGACGGTTTTTTTTTTCATTTCAATTTTAGTTGAAATTTCCACCAAAAATCTCTAATTCTCCCAGGGATGATTGTGGTCCGGTATTTTACCGGATTTCCAGTATTTTCATGTTCGAAAATACTAGAAATATTTTTAATTATGCTTTTATCTTCCCACCTCCGGATTTTTTTTTTCTTTTTCAAATTTTCGATGATTATACTGATAATTATTAATAATATTCATCAAATAGAAATGTTAAGGTGAAAATTCAATTGTTTTTTTACCTTACTAAACTGTTTTATTTGTATCCGATATGAGAATCAACTTTTTCTCATTTTTGAATTTATGATGCTTATTACCCTTAGTTAGGAGACAAATAAATGAAATGCAACAAAATGTAACAAATGCAACTTTCCTTACTTTACAAATGCTTTCGCACAACAAACAGTAATTCTGTTAGACTTTTGCTTTCTCCTTAAAATATTTTTTTTTTGAGATAATTGCTCATCGCCAGCTCAAAAGTAACTTTATTACTCATTTACAATTTAATTAAATGCATGTACAATATTTTGATTAAAAACTATTTGAATATATGAAATGTGTTCGTTTATGAAAGGAAATTAATTGTTATGTATGTATAATTATAAAATTAGGTGTGCTTAAGTAATAGGGACCTTGGTTTTAAAAAACACCCCCCCCCCCCACACTTTTTCTTTAGAACTTTCAGGTATTTTTTATGAACTCACAATCACCCCTGAATTCTCAATTCAAATCATTATTCAGTGCTTCATCTCAACTTCTCATCAATAGCTAATTTTGCTTTTGATAATCTTTGTTTTGCGTGGTTTTCTGAGCCTCTTCTCAATGCAAAGTATTAAGAATTATATCTTTCGTGAATTCTGACCCTTGAATATATAATACTTTTTCCATTTTTTCAAAAGTAAGAACGATTTTTTTGGAAAATCATCACAAATAAAATAAATAATGCACACTTCAGTTTGATTTCACAATTGTCCTTCACACAGATTTAACTGACCGCATTCTCATAAAAAATACCTTTGAGTAATAATGTATATGATTCTATTGGGCTTAGTTCAGAGTCATATTTCTCTTCTACAATTTCACATGTTGCATTTTAAGCCTGCAAGACACGGGCGCAGCAACTAGTTTTTTCTGTGCACTTATTCACCCTTAGGAACCGGGGGTACACATGTTGTACCATAAGTCTTTCTTCTTTAGAGGACGGGGTTAAGATTTTCACTCGAACCCTTTGGAGCCGGGTATTTCTTCAAAGTTTCATACGTCTGGTACGACAGTTTATACCTTCTCTTTTCAAGGGAAAAGAAATCTGTGGTTCAACTGTCTTACTACCTGAGTCGAAAGAAAAATTTCCAAAAAGCAGCCCGGATCCAAAAGGTTAATGTATGTTTTGCAAGTTACACGTCAGTGTATTAGAGTACCCTGTTTTTTTATTCATTTTTGCAACAAGGTAAAAAACTTGATATTTGAATGTAAATAATGAAGTTAATAATACGAACACCACACTTGATAAACATCTAACGCTACTTTTTATTTTATTAAAATTCATTACAAAGGAAGAAAAAAAATTAAACTATAAAGATCCCTTCATTAAATACATATATACAGAATGGTTACAGCTCTAATTGTTGGGCTTGTAAGTTTGTTACAAACATTTTCAAAAAAGTAAATACAAAACAAGAATCAAAAATCCTTTACACTAGATTAAATGTTAAAAATCCCTTTTTTTCTTCTCCTCAATCTGATTCAGATTTCCAGCTAAGTTGAATGCGTACCAAAAGTTTCAACGTGGTTTTTTTTTTTTTCCATTTTGTGAAACAACAATTGGAAATTTATAAATTCATTGAATGGATAACATCAAAAATTTTCTTATTTTATAGATAAAATAACCTGCACAAGCATGTTTTACAATAAATAAACAAAAATAATACCTGTAATTTTGTAAAAATGCAGTAAGAAAGTGTCATAAAGACATTCACCAGAAAATACTTTGTAAGTATGTAAATGCTACTTCTAAAATCACATATGAAAATAGTCCATGTTCTTAAAAAATACAAAAAGTACATTTTTTTCTTAAAAAATGGTAAAAATGACTACGCCGCATATAAGTAAAAATGCCATGTCATGAACATTCTCTATATTTTTTGAAGTAAAAAACATATAACCTGGTCTTTTAAGACTAAAATGAAAGCCTTTTTTAATGTGACAGCTAATTGTCTTTTAAACACATTTAAAGAAAATAAAAAGGCAATTATTTCATATTTCCACACAAATTGCTGCATTTAAATTTCTTTCTTTTCTCTTAAAATTTTGCCAGAAGTGCGCAAAAAGGATGTGGTAAAACTGCGGCTTTAAAGTGTTAAAGGGGTTCAGTTTCGAGTGTTTTTAGTTTTTTTTTGGGGGGGGGGGGGGGGGGGGGGGGGGCACCTTACATCTTAAAATAGGTTGGTTGCAGAAAGAAACTGCCAGCTTTATAAAGATTCTCTAACATACTAGGTATCGATGATTTTTCTCGATAACACAATTGCAATAGCAAGAATGAACAGAAAGCGTTCTTTAAAAAATGTATTTAATAAGATTAAAAATTAGAAGAGTTTAAAAGCTGATTTATTAACAAAATAGTTATTTAATTGTTAATTCATTTGTGTTCCTTTAAAATATGTTTGATTTTAGAACAATTAAATAAGTAAATGAAATAATAGATAACTTCTGTTTTGGAAAAAGAGGCAAACATTTTAAATATTTTTCTTAAATCCATTTATTCCCTGTTTCTT
>JAXGGA010024474.1:0-11981 GCA_038373865.1 Uloborus plumipes
TGAAAAAATCCAGGGTTTTCATCCAAAACTAGAAAAAACTTGGATATACGACTAAAATCCTAGGCTGGCTGGCTTTTTTCAAAAAAAAAAAAAAAATGGTTTTTTCAAACCCTGATTTTGAAACAAACTGAATTTAGGAAGAGTGTTTTTAAGGGGGAGGGGGGGGGGTTCCTTGTTCTTGAGTTGCTCTGAAGCATATGGGGAGGGGATAATCATTTTGGGGTGGGGGAAGGGATGGGTACACCTGTGGATTTATATAGAAAAGATGTGCTGTTTGTGAGTAAAAACCAAAAAAAGCCTATAAATACAATTTTCTCACCTTTTCACATTTTTCAATTTTTTCAAAAAATTGAAAGTGGCACGCAGAACTATTTTCCCCCTGAAAGTGGCACTCTCCCAAAAAAGGTTGGCCACCCCTGATGTAACGCAATCAAAGAGTCAATGGTCCAACAAACAGTTTTACCGTAATCTCCAAGATCTCTTTGCCTGATTATCTTTTTCTTAGAGTCTTATTTCGATGTGGACTTATTAATTATTAATTTTTTTATAAGGAAAACATGCAATGGGTGTATGAAACTAGATCTGTGTATTCTTTTAGTATAGAAAAAGTTCCAAATTAAAAAACATATATGTATATATATATCTAGCTATTTTTTTTTTTTTTTGGAGTTAAAAAAATGCGCTAAAATGAGTACATAGATAGGCTCATTGTTTTAAAGTTGTCCTTGGAGCAGGGTCAAAGAGTGCAAATTTTATCGGTAAACATTAAAAACCACACCGGCTGTTAATATACTGATTTCTCAAAGTCCCCCCCCCCCCTTCCAAAGACGGGTCTGGTTTTCGAGAATTGCAGTCAACTCTCAATCACTTCAAACTAATATTCTATCTCAAATAACAATCCTTTATTACCGTTCCCCAAATAGACTTCATCATTTTACCGTAAATAAATAATTACAAAATTTAAAAAGTGTGAAGCTGGCTAAAAGTCAATACTAATTATTTTTATTGTAAGTTTTAAAAAATCTGCACGAGCGAGAGGACACACACACGACTTTCTTACTGCAAATAACTCAGCAAATTGGGGGTAAAAACAAAACAACGTCTTCGACATGAGCTATACGAAACCTTGTGTCAAGTGTTCTAACACCATTGAAAAGAATGCGACTATTCTATTGTGGCCAATCTGGATTGAATAAAAATTCATTAACAGAAACATTTGTTAGCTGAAATGTGCAAATCTTGACATTGAAAATAAAATATTAATAACATTTAACAATTTAAATTAAAAATATTAAATTAGTACATTAAAAATATCGTTAAACATTTAACTAGAAAAATATAGGAATAACTCTGAATTTTAACTACTTGCTTATAAAACCAAACTTCTACTCGTCAAATACTTTTCATAAAACGTTTTCAGATTCACTTAAATTCCTATCGAGCATAACGTCCGGTTATTCGTGCACACAAAAATTGGAGCATGACAAATATTTAATTTTGGAATACCCTGTATATTTTTACTTCATATCTCAAAGTTATTTCGAGTTCAATAGCTCCTTGAATATACCATTGTGTTTTGGAAAAAGAAATAGTTTAAATATCAAAGTTAAAGTAGCTCTAAATATCTTCCGAATTTGTATTTGATAAATAATTAATCACACTTTTTTGTCTGTCAAAATATGACAACAGGATACTGATTATATTTCTGAATTGAAGTATAAAGTGGAGGATATTCCCCTTAAAATCGGAAACTGAAATCTTTCTCGGAAAACCAATAAAATCCGGATTAGTAAAAAGGCATTAAATTCAATATGAAATACAAATGCATTGTCCAAAGGTCTCCTTTCTTATTAAATAAAAAAAAACTTAGTGTTTGAAGCAAAGAGGAGATAATCGTGTGATTATGATCAAATTGTTACTTTTTGAAACTGAAAAGTTTACCTAAACTGTTGTCTATAATATGTAAATATGTATTGGGCACAAGTAAATACCATGCAAATATTCTTACCGTATTTTTTTTTATGTGCGATGACATAAATTAGTCGAATCACCACGAACAATTGTTAAAAATACCAAAATACATTGCACTAGAGTAAATTTTACGTAGTATTGATTCAACGGAAGGAAGAAACCTATTGAAAAGTAGATTTGCTTGGATTCTTTTGCTTTTAACTTTATAGATATGCTGAAATAGCTTACACGGCGCCTCATTCCGAAGAAAAGTGCTGATGTATTCATTAACATCCCGTGTTTCCATTGCAAAAGATAAAGCTTTTGAATAGCTTGTTTAGACACAACAAGGCAATAATTTTTCTTTCGTGGATTAGGTAGCGAGAGGGATTGCTTGTCTCATTGAGCAGTATAACTTCATCACCAGAGTTCGTTTTAATGAAGAGTTAAATTTTATTTTATTTGGATTTTTATTTCTTTTTTTTTTTTTCTTTTTTTTTTTTCTGTTTGGAGCTCTTTTGGTCGGTAGAGCTCGGCGCCTTTTAGGCTCTGGCGCCCCCGTGCGCCGCACGGCTTTGCACATTGGCACGGCGCGGCCCTGAACATTATTCTTAGAAGTATTATATTAGCTTCAGTGAGAGTAAAGATGGAAAAAACTACTCTATTTATCATATTTTATATCAATTTTACAATATTAAACATTACCCTGATGTGCTCGATTTATACTAATAATGATACACAAACCGGGGAAGTAAAACGCCTACCACTACAATTTTATAACATACAGGCTCAGCACAAATTTGCAAGAGATACAGAGCACATTATAACGTTAATTGTATCCACGGCTTAATTTACATAGGAGTTCACAGGAGCTGAGCTTCTGCACATCTTTTCAATTTTATGCAAATTTTAACACATCATAGTTCAGACTTTTTACGTATGAAAGTAAATTATGAAAACTATAAAGTTAATGCACTTACTTTGGGTTCTAGGAAAAAACGTCCCCAGAAAAACGTCCCCGGAAAGAACGTCCCGAAAAAACGTCCCCGGGAATAACGTCTCCTAGGGAAAAACGTCCCCGGAAAAAACGTCCCCTAGAAAAAAACGTCCCCTAGGAAAAAAAATCCCCGGACAAAACGTCCCCTCGGAAAAAACGTCCCCTGAAAAAACGTCCTCTAGAAAATAACGTCCCCGGAAAAAATGTCCCCTAGGAAAAAAAATTGAAGTGCAAAAAAAATTTTTAAATTATTTTCTGTGAGTGATTACATTTTTAATCATAATAAAAGTAAGTAATTCTTTTGAAAAGTGAGAGAAATATTTTATGAAAAAATTTTTCGAACTTGAATTTTGTTAATACTTTATTTGCAATCTTTTATTTTAATTCATTACAAGGGGTGTAATTTAGAGGGAAACAAAGAAATGTTATATTTTATCCACAAAATTGTTCTTAAATTGACTTGATTCAACATTTTTTTTTTTTTTTTTTGCTATCTTTTATTTTATTTTATTGTAAGTTATATAATTGTCAGGGAAAATAAACAAATGTTAATGTATGGTCAGTCGTTTTCTAGTTGAATCCTTCAATAGTTAGTTGGTTTTTTTTTTGTTAAGAAGGGATCCTGCTTTAAAAGGCTCAAAAAATTAATTTTTTTTTTTTTTGGGGGGGGGGGTTTTTTTTTAGGATTAAAAAAAATAGAAAGTCTAACGATTATTTTATTACATGTCTGAACATGGGATAAAACTTTTTTGGGAAAAATCTTCACATGCAACCGATTTTTATGTACATTCGTGCAACTGCTGTTTTCAATTGGCAGGACAGATAGAGCTCGTAATTTTCATTAAAAAAAACACTATTCTAATTTTTTTATATTTCCCTTCTATTTGAACTAAACGCATTCCCGAAAAATAATTCTTAACAACTTTTTAGCAAGTTGAAATACTTTTTTTACTCTTTTTTCAAACCTGGGAAAACATTCAAATTAAAAAAAAAAAAAAATTACTCCTTCGAACATTTATTTGTAAACTACAGCTCTATATTTGAAGTATGACCACTTTCCTCATTGGCCATTTTACCCCACCAGACCTTATACCGTTGAGCCCGCTTAATGGAATAGCCATTTTGCCACTAAAAAAATATTCTAAAAAGCGGGATATTCCATTATCCGGGATGAAAATAATGCACTATAACGGTTTGGTACATTGAAAATGTAATATATTTAGCGGGATATTCTTTTAACCGATATTCTAGTGGGCTCGACTGTATTTGCAAGGAAAACTATTGATCAATAATTGTATTTAATATCCAATACTGTTTAATAATATCAAAAATTACAACAAAAAAAAAATCCAGTAAATCAAGCGATAAACGCTTCTAAGTAGCTAGATTATGAGAAAAAAGCACCACTAAAATCATTTGTTGCGAAAAAAAAAATAGTTTAACAAATGCTGCTAAAATTTCTATTCATCACTGGAAATGGTAAAAAAAAAAAAAAAAAAAAAACTCAATTTTATTCGTACAAGATGCTTTTTCATCGGGGATGTCTTTTCCAACGGGACGTTTCTTCCTCAGGGACGTTTTTTCCGGGGACGTTTTTTCCACGGGGACGTTTTTTTCCAGGGGACGTTTTTTCTAGGGGACGTTTTTTCCAGGGGACGTTTTTTCTAGGGGACTTTTTTTCCGTGGAAGTTTTTTCCTAGGGGACGTTTCTTCCGTGGACGTTTTTTCCTAGGGGACGTTTTTTCCGGGGACGTTTTTTCCTTGGGGACGTTTTTTCCTTGGGGACGCTTTTTCCGTGGACGTTTCTTCGGGGACGTTTTTTCCGGGACGTTTTGCCGGGGACGTTTTTTCATGTCACCCTTACTTTGCTATTTGAATGTGTTATTCAAAAAATACAAACAGTGAAAACACTTGACGGTCTTGCAGCTTTAAAACCAAATTGATCCCAAAGTATTTTAATGAAGATCAGAATAGAGCTGATTAAAAGTTTCAAAGCTGTGAATACTATGTTTTCCTAACTTTTTACTGAATTGAAATATCTATTTTTCAACTTCTAAGACAACAATTTGTTTGTTTGGTAAATGTCAAATGTACTGTCAAATAAATGAGAAAAGAGAAATGCAATCAAAGGGAAAGAAAACGTGATAAAACATTAATAAAATAATTGTGTATTGTCTGAGATTTCAACTTTTAAATGAATAATTTAATTTTGTACTATATCTACAGCACATGAAAAATGTAATGGATTCGTAAAAAATGTTCGATACTCAAATTTTGATGCATTTACATGTTTTAAAGGGCGTTGGACGCATTTTGATTTTTTTTTTTTTTGATGAATGTATGTCTATCTTTGCGTTAGTCATGACAGTAAATATTTTATGGGAAAACTAGCGGTACCCGCACGGCTTTGCCCGTGGTATAAAATTAAAAGTTCATTTGTAAAATAATTGATATAGCAGAAAAAATGCTCTATTTTAGTTTTATTCAACTATAATTCCTTCAAAGTGATATAAAGATCTGATATGGACCCCACACTACTTAATTTTACGTGTAAATTTCTTAGTAGATGCCTTAAGTGCTAAAATAGTGCTTGGAGTGAGCAAGATAACAATTCAAATACAAATACAAATACAAATGTGGCGACCAGCAGCAGGCTCAGGGCCCAACTTGGCTGGTCCTAGTCAAATTAAAGACCCCAATGAAGATCAATGGCCCTCTTAAAGCCATCTACTCCATTGCTCTTTACCGCCTCTTCCGGTAAGCTGTTCCAAGTTCCCACTACCCTGCTAAAATAGTAATTTTTTCGAATTTCCAGGTTCGCCTGAGGTTTAAACAGCTTAAAACAATGACCCCTTGTCCTGCTTTCCTTGCAAAACTCCAACCCTGCAACATCATTCATTTTAATAAATTTAAATAACTGAATCATGTCCCCTCTGGTTCTCCTTTGCTCAAGACTATACATATTAAGCATTCTAAGTCTGGAATCATAGTCTAAATTAGAAAATCCATTTACTAACCTTGTAGCCCTTCTTTGTACCCTTTCCAATAAATTAATGTCTTTCTTCAGATAAGGAGACCAAAACTGAACAGCATACTCCAAATGAGGTCTTACCAAACTTCTATATAGAGGCAGAAGAACCTTCTTAGATTTGTTTGAAATAGATCTATTAATAAACCCAAGCATCCTATTGGCTTTGTTACTAGCTATGCTGCACTGTTGACTGGACTTGAAATCCTGATTTATTAAGACACCTAGATCCATAACATTATCTGCCCTACTAATGACTGAACCCTGTAAATAATAGCTTGTATGCTTATTTCCATGACCGAAATGCAGCACTTGACATTTCCCAACATTAACTGCCATACCCCACTTGTCTGCCCATTTAGTAATATGATCCAAATCCTGTTGCAGCTGATTTATTTGTTCGTCATTTTCTACAACCCCCATAAGTTTGACATCATCGGCAAAACAATTCATGTTTCCAGAAACATTTTCATGAATGTCATTCATAAAAATAATAAACAAAAGGGGACCTAAAACTGATCCTTGGGGAACCCCACTTAAAACCTCACTCCATTTAGAATAGTTACCCCTAACAACTACTCTTTGTTTCCTTCCTGTCAGCCAATTCCTAACCCAAACTAGAATTTTACCTCCTACCCCTATACCAGCTAATTTGCTGAGTAGTGCTACATGCGGTACCTTATCGAAAGCTTTTTGAAAATCTATGTAAACAACATCTACGCATTTTTTGCTATCTAAAGCCAAGGTAACCTTGTCGTAGAAATGTAATAAATTAGTAGCACACGATTTACCTTTTCTGAAACCATACTGCAAACTACTCAACAGCCCATTATTTTCTAAGAAATTCATAATCTTAATTTTGATCAATGTTTCAAAAATTTTACATACCACTGAAGTCAGACTCACAGGCCTATAATTTCCTGCATTACCTCTAGACCCTTTCTTGAAGAGTGGTGTAATGTTAGCTAGTTTCCAGTCCTCTGGCACTATCCCTGAGTTATACGAAGCATTGAATATATTAACTATAGCGTCAACTAATTCCTCTGCACATTCTACTAGAATTTTTGGATAAATATTATCTGGTCCCGGAGCTTTTGTGGTTTTAATTTTTTTCAAATAAAGTAAAACGTCCTCCCTGGAAAATACAAAGTCCTCAAGCTGTGTAGTAGCTTGTGTCTTGCTTGTGTCAACTGTTGAGATACAGTTATCGTTAAAAACACTGGAAAAAAAGTCATTTAGAACATTTGCTATATCACCATCATTCTGAATTAAATTTCCATGCTCATCTACTAGTGGCCCAATTTGACTATTTCGAACTTTCCCAGAATTTGCGTATGCAAAAAACTCCTTTGGATTCCTGTCAATATTATCTGCCAGCTTTTGTTCCAATTCTCTTTTCTGAAACCGTACCAAATACTTAAAACTACGCCTAGCCTCACAATACTGTAGCCTGTCTGCGCTGTGACCAGTTTCTTTTAATCGACGAAAAGCAGCTTGCTTACGGTTTAGAGCATCCTTAGTTTCCCTAGTGAACCACATGGGCCAAATTTTTGTGTTTACCCCTTTTCTCCTAAAAGGAACAAAATCTCCAACTGTTTTTGCTAGTTTTTCCTTAAACTCTGTCCACTGCAAATTTACATCGCTATTGTCCAAACCTGATGAAAAAACCGCTTTCAAACTCTGCCTGAGTGCGACAAAATCAGTATTTCTGAAATTAGATACAAACCTAAAATTTTTGTCTTTGTGCATATCAAACTTAATCCCAAACCTAATGCTGTTGTGGTCACTATCCCCAATATGCTCCCCTACATATAATGCCTGTACAGAGCCTTCAACATTGCAGAAAATAAGATCCAAAACAGTATCCTGCCGTGTTCCCTCAGAAACAACTTGATCTAAAAAACAGTCACCAATTACTTTTAGAAATTCCTCTTCTCTACTATTATTGGGGTAAGAATTATTCCAATCAATGCCCGGAAAATTGAAATCCCCCATTATAATTACCGGTCCCTTACTCGACATGTCTCTAATAATACGATACATCTGTTCATCTTGACCCTGGCTTAGATTAGGTGGCCTATAAATGTTACCCAAACGTAATTTTTTACCCTTACCGCTCATCAATTCTAGCCAAACCATGTCAATATCATTAGGTTTGTCATTTATTGCCAATTCATTGCAAGTTAAAGTATCTCTAACATAAAATAAAACCCCACCACCTCTTTTACCCACTCTATCTTGTCTAAACAAATTATACCCAGGAATACACAATAAATCATCATCATTTTTAGTAGCCCATGGCTCGGTAACTCCAATTACATCCAAATTCTCATTTGTGATTATGCTTTTTAATTCTTCCATCTTGTTCCTAATACTGCGAGCATTGGTATAAAAAACCTTAAGCATGCTCAACTTGTTTTTATTCAACCCCTTACGATTTCTTGAATCAAAATTGTTGAAATGACTACTCTTATTTTCCTCCTTATTACCATTCCTAATTAAACCCAAATAGTTTGCATATTTTTGCAACCTTCTCCGTGAACCCTGCCCCCCTTTCAAACTTAGTTTTTTGACTCAGAATACTCCAAAACCAAACCACTAACCATTTTAACCCCTGTAGAACTCAGATGCAGGCCATTCCTAGCAATCCAATCTCGCTTACAATAACTCCACACATCGATGAATCTGATACTGCGCATATGGCAAATTTCTTTGAGTATCAGGTTCATGCACCTAGCCCGCTGGTTTAACCAGCTCCTATTGACTCCGTACCTGGGCAGCAACCCAACCACTTGGACACTGGTCGAACTGTTGGTTGCTTTATCCAACAGGGAATTCCACTCGTTCCTAAATTCCTCATTATTACTACGGCCTACATCGTTCGTTCCCACCCATAAAGTGACCATATCCTCCTTATCAAATGTCCCCCTCTTCTCTGCAACCTTATTTACATCCTTCACCCGAGCCCCTGGTAAACAACACCTAGCCACCTTACGTTTTACCCTCCCGATTGAATTTCCCACCTCACGCACCATAGAATCCCCCAATATTACCCCCTTCGTCTCCCAGTCTGTCTCCTTACTGCTAACTTCCCCCTTCTCCTCTGGAATAATACCCACATCCTTTTTAATAACATTCCCCTCTCCATCTGAATTGTTTACCTCCTCTGTCCCACAACCTGAGGCTATTTGAGCCTGCAAAATGGTCATCCTATTTTTTAAGTCCAGGAGCTCAGCACACTTAGTGCAAGTGAAATCATCCTCAGAAATGGACTCCTCTTTTCCCTCATACAGGCAGAACATCTGACAAATGTCGCAAGAAATCCACCTGCTCCCCTTCCCATTCTTAACCTCTTTCAAAATGCATATAACACCCATAATAACTCAAATGATCCACTTATACAAAAGCAAAACAAAAAGACAAAAGTGCAAAATTTTAAGAGTAACTACTAATAATTAAAATAAGAAATCATCTATATATATAAAGATGACGGTGTTCGTTTGTCTGTATGTTTGTAACCGCTGGCCAGAAGCCCCCGCAGCACCCACAGACCTGAAACTTGGCTCAAAAATTCGAACGTACCCCGCCCTCGTGCACCTCGAAGCCCAAATTTTTAATTTCGAATTAGTTATTTTTAAATTAATTAATTAGTCTCATTTTTGGTGTATCCGCCATAATTGAGGGGGGAAAACCTCGCCCCACCCCAAAACATTATATATCGTTGGAAAGGGTTTTTTTTTCTGAAAAAGAAAAGTTTTAGCACGTTTCTGTCCGTTAATTAGGACAGGAGATATTAATTAATCAAATTTAGTCAATTTTCAAGGCCTAACTCTACGCAGAACTGAAACACTAGAGCCATTTTCCTGATCAGCTGCTCTTTTGTCCCTGAAGTTACTTTGTGGTTTAAATTTGCGTATAGATTTAAGCCTTGAAAATTTATTCAATTTGATTAATTAATATCTCCTGTTACTTACTTAACTTTCTGTCTCTTATATTTATTTGGCGAATTGATTTAAACTTTAACATGACTTTAAGTGGAATTTAAAAGGTTGTGGAGCGCATTTGAACTAAAGGATATAATAATTTTTCTTCAGAGGAGGTTCCCGGCCAGTGAAATCTTGATTATTTGAGGGTCACTGTTAGATTGTAATCACTTCAAAGAGATGGTACGAAAGACATTATATTTCTTTCCTTTTAATGTTCACATTAAAATCATGGAAGAATGGCTGTGGCTGATCTACCTGATACAATCGGTTCCCTATGTTAATAAATTTAGATTTGGCGACCAATTTTACATTGAAATTACGGTTAAATCGGTGAATTATCACGGGACGCGGGAGCGTCCCGCCCCGCCAAGAAAACCAAATACAAGCCGCCAAGAAATTTCCGTCGCCAATAAAAATGTAAAAGAGCGACTAGGACTGTTTACGCGAGTAACCAAACCGGGGTTTTCACCCCTCTGTATCTCAGCCCCATAAAGATCCTTAGAGTTCATTTTTGGTATACTCAATCTCCAGCGGCCCCTGACGGCACATACTAAAGCAAAACATCCAGGACCCTCAGGGGGAGGGGTGATATATGTTATAAAATCGCTATTTTTCGCACTTTTTAAAAATTGTTTGACAGGGGTCCAGACTAAACGGTAACTCGGATTGAGCTCTGCTTTTGCACCCACATTTATTTTGTCCCAAAGCTCGGCATAGGGGGTTTTTCGACCCCCCCACCCCCTCCCCCTCGCTTTTATTTTCCGTATCTTTTCTCCCCGGGGGTCTTTAGTGTTGATTTTTGGTATGAATATTCTCGATGAGACATTGAGGACATTTTCCCAAAATTTACCCCCCGGGGTCATCGCACCCCGGAGTTATTAATGCTTAAAATTGGTCCGATTTCTATCTACCAGCTCTGTTCAACATCTGAGCGTTTATGTTTTCATTGTTGGGCCACGAGGAAAGAAAACTCAATGATTTATAATTTTATCTGTTGCCAGTTTCTATTTGTTAACAAATAAAATATTTGTAATTGATTTTATTGCATAGGGCTTTTAACCTTCCGGAAAGCGCGCGACATACCGATACACGAGAGCGCGCGCTGGGTCAGAGTGACCCATATTACATTTTAAGAGCATTTTAACAATATTTAATGAATAATTCAGTAGTAAATCATGATTTTGACAAATATTAATCAAGGATCTCAAAAGTATATCCAAGTTCAAGGGATCGACTTTGAATGCAGCTACAGTGGACCTGATCCATTTCTTTCAAATAGAAGTAGAGCAGCGAGTGTTTATCCTTGCGCCTGGGTCGAAAAGACCCAGCGCGAACGCTCGAATGTTAAATGGGATCTTCAATTTAGTTCATTTTAATATGAGATCGGCAGTAAGGGTTGGGGTTTTTTTTTTTAACTTTTAATTTAATCGTAGTATTGTTAGCAACTAGCTTTGTTTTGCGTCGGTTCGGGTGGTACATTGTGATTGATTTCAAATTTATCCCAGACTGAAGAAGATCCTTGAACTTTTGCACCAAATGCATGCCGCCAAGAAAACCACAGATGTCGGACCGCCAAGAAAAATGTTGAAGGGAAAAAAACACATGCAAAGTAAATTTTGAAGAGAAAAAAAAACAGGCAAAGAAATAATATTAATGCAAAAACATGTGATATCTCCCCAAAAACAACAGTGTTGTAAAAAAATCCCCCGCCAAGAAAACCTTAAATACTCAGCCTTAAAAAGTTATGATATCGAGTTTTCCCGCCAAGTTTGTGCCAAACTACAACTAACCTGTATGTATAGTTCTTTTAAATTGTTTTCAGTCCTGCCAGGCGGGAAGTTTTTACTCATTAAGCAACCACCTCACAAGACAAAGCTTCCCGCCTGGCAAAACTGAAAACAATTTAAAAGAACTATACATACAGGTTAGTTGTAGTTTGGCACAAACTTGGCGGGAAAACTCGATATCATAACTTTTTAAGGCTGAGTATTTAAGGTTTTCTTGGCGGGGGATTTTTTTA
>JAXGGA010024475.1:0-11979 GCA_038373865.1 Uloborus plumipes
ATTGAATATCGGTGGGAAAACTTGAAAACGGATAGAAGCGGTAATTTCAAGCTTTTTCCTGGCGCGAAAAAATGGAGATCTTTTTCTTGTTCGTTTTACATTTTGTACAATGTAAACATATTTGTATTATTAAAACAAAAGTTTGTTTTTTTGTGATTTGAATATGAAAAAAAAAAAAAAAAAGTCGTGTTGTGTTTTTATATGTCTGTCTGCTCTTTTATTCGTGTACTTATCGATTGCAGGGTGCAAATCAGACCCTGACAGTACGCAAAAAGCATTCTCCTTAAACTGCTGAATATGCAGGATGTAAATGTCAAGTTTTTACAAGGACTGAGGTTGTTCCTTTAACAATACATCTGTTTAACGTTCTCTTTTCCTGATTCTTCATTTACGTGCGCATCTTCAGAATTCGTGCTGTCTCAGCAGGTGATGATTGTGTGTCGTTCATTCATCAACATCTCTGTCGACACTTTTTGAGCTGTTGTGTGTTTATTTTATATATCCTAGAGCCGGTTTCTCTCTTTCTATCTTCACGCTCAGAAGTGAATTGCTATTTTGAGGATTCTTCAATCGTAAGACAAATTTCATCAGTTATGACAATTTTTTCCGTGCTGGGTCAGAAACTAATGCTCAAATCACACGAAATGTTCGTATACTGTAAAAAATTAATGTTGTTTTTACAGCTAATTTTATAGTAAAAAATAGTAAAAATTGCTAACAGTAATAAACTGTAAAATTACTAACTTTACAGTTTATTACGGTGCATTTTACAGTTTTAAACTGGAACCTCTACTGCCAGTAGCATACTCTTGTTTTAACTGGTATAATAATTTTACGGCAATAAAATGTAAAATTTCTAACGTTACAGTAAAAAATTTTAAAATTACTAGTTTTACAATTTATTACTTTGCATTTTACAGTTTTAAATTGAACCTCGGCTGCCAGTATTATACTGTAGAAACAACAGTTCATTTTTTGCAGTGTAAATTCGACGAAGCTTTGAATTGGAGCATTTTTCATGAAGCCATTTCTTCAAATATGTCTTGAAAACTTCATGAGCAAAAATTTTGAGCATCGATTTCTGGATGATTTCACCCTCAAGTGTGGAACAAATTGGACTGAAAATGTCCTTAAATTTTTACATATATGTACATAATTTATTGCTAAAAGGTAACAGCTTGCTACCCCAGAGGGAGTACTTTACTTAAGAGATTTGTTATATATTATTATGTATATTTATATATTCTTGGACAAAGAAGAGCAGGATCAAAATTATCTTATACTGATCGCATCAAAAATTGATGTTTCTTTATTGCAAAAACTTCAGAAAATGTTCTCTTTCAACATAAAAAAAGAAGAAGAAGAAAGCGCGCATTCGGCTTTGAATTATTTAGAAAAGATTCAACAGCTCTCAGTAACTACAGTAAAATCAGAAGAAGGGGAAAAAAATTGCAGACTTTTTAAACTTGAAATAAAATGTATGAACTGTTGGTATGCAACTAAAATTTTAAATGTGACATTTTATATAAAACTAGCAGTACCCGCACGGCGATGCCCGTGCAATAAATGTAAAGGAAGTTAACTAAATAAAGTTTAACTCACTCTTAAGACTTTTCTTCTTTTCGCGCGCGCGCGCGCGCGTGTGTGTGTGTGTGTGTGTGACGAACTTATTTATTTTTAGCGAAATTTTTACGTTTCAATGGAACTTTTGACACAACTGTAGTGCCAAGATTTTCGAAAACTCTCAACGAACACAGCAATATTTCCCGTGAAATTTAATATAATTCACCGATTTAACTGTAATTTCAATGTAAAATTGGTCGCCAAATCTAAATTGATTAACATAGGGAACCGATTGTCGTCATGTAGCTTAGCCACAACCATTCTTCCATGATTTTAATGTGAACATTAAAAGGCAAGAAAGATAATGTCTTTCGCACCATCTTCTTTGAAGTGATTACAATCTAACAGTGACCCTCAAATAAGCAAGATTTCACTGGCTGGGAGGTTTGGTTAATTACTCGAATGTTGCCAAACTTTACGACGCCAAATACGAAGGGTAAATGAATAGCGGTGTTACCGAAAATGTCAGAATGGAACTATTATTGTTAAAAATTTAGTGATGGCGGCATTAAATACATGTTTTAAACTTGCAATAAAATACTCTTTAGACTGCGAACAACTGCTGTTCCTTACCAGAGCGTTTTCTTTTTCTTTGATTTGGAGAAAGTATTGTTTCACTGGATGGGAGGTTTGGTAAATTTCTCGATTGTGGCTAAACTTTGCGACGCCAAATACAAAGAGTAACTGAATAGCCATCACTATTTTTTTTAACAATAATAGTTCCATTGTGACATTTTCGGTAACACCGAATTTTGAGGAAGTCAACTGAATAAATTTAAATTCACTCCAACCCCCTCTGAAGAAAAATTATTATATCCTTTAGTTCAAATGCGCTCCACAACTTTTGAAATTCCACTTAAAGTCATGTTAAAGTTTAAATCAATTCGCCAAATAAATATAAGAGACAGAAAGTTAAGTAAGTAACAGGAGATATTAATTAATCAAATTGAATAAACTTTCAAGGCTTAAATCTATACGCAAATTTAAACCACAAAGTAACTTCAGGGACAAAAGAACAGCTGATCAGGAAAATGGACCTAGTGTTTCAGTATTACGTGCATAGTTAAGCCTTGAAAATTGACTAAATTTGATTAATTAATATCTCCTGTCCTAATTAACGAACAGAAAGGTGCTAAAACTTTTCTTTTTCGGAAAAAAAACCTTTCCAGCGATATATAAAATTTTGGGGTGGGGGAAGGTTTTCCCCCCTCAATTATGGCGGATACGCCAAAAATGAGACTAATTAGTTAATTTAAAAATAACTAATTTGAAATTAAAAATTTGGCTTTCGAGGTGCATTTTACTGGGATGCGTTCGAATTTTTGAGCCAAGTTTCAGGTCTCTAGGTCATGTGGGGGCTTCTGGCCAGCTGTTACAAATGAACAAACAAACAAACACCGTCATCTTTATATATATAGATAGGCAAAAAGAATTTTTTTTAAAGTTTTTTTTTAGTTTACTTAATTTTTTAGTTCATAATGCGGTTAGTTCGTCATTCAAATTTCTTTCATAATCTTTCCGAATAACATGAAAATCGAATAACAGAAAATTTTTGTCATGGTCTTTCCGATTTCGTGTTAAAGAGGTTCGACTAAGTATTCTTGAGATAGTTAAGCATAGTAGTAGTTTTTAGTGAAAATAAATTATATGAAATCATTTATATATTCTGCAGTTATTTTTAAACATTAGATATTTCCATAAAAAAAAGAAAAACGTGCAATTAAAGAGCACATCACAAACGGTTGCATGCGGAAATTTCCCTCGTCATTTGAAATACTTGATGCGGTTAATGTGGTCTTCGAGTTTCTTTTTCCGGCAGGTTCATGAATAATTCACCTTGCAACTTTCGCTAAATAGATTGAATTTGCTACATTTTTTTCAAAGTTGTTTGATTACAGTTTTGATTATGAAAGAAATTGCTCTTCTATTTCACTTTTAGATGATTTTCTGGCTCGTTGATTTGCTACTTGTGATACTAGTTATCTTTATGTTTCGACGTCGTCGAAGCATTAATAATCTCTTAACGCTTGGCAGACGATTAAAAATACTTTTATCGATGACATCATTTGGGACAGATTAATTACGTAATTTGTTTTTCAAAAATTATTCTCATAACCAAATTTTTGGAACTTTCTTTTTCACTTGCAGATTATTTTGTAACTTCCGATGATATAATTTGCTTCTGTTATGTATGCATGGAAATCAAGTTAGGAAAAAATATATTCGTATCGCAACTATGTTTTTATTGCGAAATTAATAGCAGCATCGCAAAGTGGGATTTTCAAGGTGTGCAGTTGTTTTTTAAAGGTTTCAAACGCACATTAAAAAAATCAGGCCAAGGTCACACATGAGCAGCAGCGCCAAATTAAGACCAAATTTTAGGCTCTGGAGCAGAAAAGGCAAAACAACGAAACCTACTCTTCACCAATGGCGGTATTTCAGCCAAACACTTTAATATCTACATTTTAGATCTAGGTCCTTCAACCAAGGAGAACTTATAAAAAATCTATTGAAAATTGTGAAAATGTAGGAAGATGTCGACGATCTAATTGGCTCTTTTTTGTTCAGTGGTTTCCTTAAAGTGTATATAGTTTGTTGGGGTTATTCGCAAAGGGTCTTTTGCTACGCTGCAAAAAATGAACTGTTGTTTTTACAGTTTTATACTGGAAGCAGAGGTTCCAGTTTAAAACTAAAATGCGTTGTAAAAAACTAAAATTAGCAATTTTATAGATTATTTCTGTAAAATTAGGAACTTTTACAGTTTCTTACTATAAAGTTAGCTGTATTATATTGTAAAAACAACATTTATTTTTTTACAGTGCCTTAATTAAAGCATGCCAAAACAGAATGAAATTAAGGGTACAGACCAACCAGGTACAAAAAGGTACCTATGAACTAGCAAAATTAAACAACGAATTGCATTAAGTCGCAATATTTTGTTTCATAAATCGTATCAATTCGTTTTTTAAAGATATATGAATGGGAATACATTTCGTTTGGTAATTTTTTATTCAGTAAAGCAGCTACTAATGCAGAGTTCTAATTCTTTTTATTTTTTACTTTTTAGAATAAACATCATCTGTTACTTCCATTATAAGATATCATCTATATAATCCCTTCTTGTTTTTCAATCAATATTTGATGCAGTATCCCCCCCCCCCTCCAATTCTTAAAGTAATGCAACAAAACCTCTAGCCAAACATGTTCAATGCATTCAAGTTGATTTTAAGCAGTTTGTTATTGAAGCCTTTCCGCTTAATTATTTATAAACCAATAAGATATTCAGCTGGAGGTGGGTAAACAGCAGCTTTGTCAACCTGATACACAGTTAAAACCCAAGTTCAATGTTTCAAAAATAAATATGTTAAATCAAGCAAAATTTTGATGCATTCATCTTTTTGTTGATAAGTTTTTCCAATGTAATGGTGCTTCTACAAACTGACTGTTTTACAAGCAGTGTTGGTTACTTTGGTGAAATTTATTACCAACAAGATGGTTGTAGCTATATTTTTCTAGGTTTAGCATATTTCTTGGTAAAACACTGAACTGTGTTTTTAAGTGTAGAGGAATAAAGCAGCTCCACGCAGCGATGTTTCTGAACATCAAATTTCACTTGCAATTAAGTATTCTAGTTTATTCCGCAGTCAAAAGTCAAGACCATCGGACCGAAAGACTGAAGAAATGATCTTAGAACGCGTTCAGTGGAGTCCCACTTAGGGCCGGGTTCCACATCAGCAGAAAACAGAAGGCAGAAACCGAAAATCCGGGTACTTTCCATAGGAAAACTATTGAATCAATTTTACGTTTCTGCTTTATTTTTCTGCTTCACGTCAATGTGGAGCTTGGCCCTCACTGTCTGATCTTCTTAGATAAAACCTTCCGCATATTTACGCATGCGTCAGGTCTTCTCTGATCTTACCAAAATAGGGGTATTAGGTAAGATAACAATGAGAGGAAGAATAATAAAAAAGGATTTTGAACCGTACCAAACAGCGTGGAACGATACTAATTTCAAATACATAGTTTAGTTTAATATGTCAAAAAGATATTGCAAATGCAAGTTTGAAATTGAAAACTTCGAAAAATTATCTCCCACAACCCATCTGCCCCTTTTTAAGTGGAACTGCTCGCGAGTGCTAGGCGTAACTTTCATGGGCGGAGAGTACCAACAGTCTAATGGAGTCATTATTTATACTAGTTTATCAAAGTCCCATGTACCAACTGTCTTATGGAGGTGTTTTTTACACTCGTTGATCAAAATCTCGCAAAGCATTAGTCTAATAGTGGTGTTCTTTGGACGCGTTCATCAAAGTACCATAATAGTCAAACAGTGAAATGGAAGTGTTCTCTGCACCTTACATACGACGTAAAGCCTAGTACGTGTCATGAGTATTATTGTGGTAGTAGTAGTCTCATGAATCCCAAGTCCTATCACGTCCCCATCGGACAGTTCTGTCCTGTCACTGACCTCACCTAGACCTGTTTGTCATCAGAAGAGGTCTGCTGCGATTAATATCTGAAGCCCGTCTTTGCCGAGTACGTGCAAAATCTACGGAAGCAAATACCTACTTACAATAGGTTTTTCCTGTTCTGTGCAGGTTTTTACTTATGGAAATTTTTACGTGCTAAGCAAAAAGGTCCATGTTTATTGCTTGCAACTACACAGTTAAGTGTCCTTCAAGTATCGGTTATTTTTTTCTGTATACGGCTTCTCTTTTATTTCAGGAAAATCTGTAGTAGTGAAGTGTGTAACTTCAGAAAAATGTCTTCCACCGACTATCAAATGTTTTATGTGCATCTGCAGTTACACCATTTTCAAAAGTGTAGAAAGTCTGATAAGACAAATGGTTTTGATTATCAGATAGCGTCGGAGTAGTTCAGTTTAAATATCGTAGGGAGGGAAGGGGACAGAAAAGCTGATTAACTTTGAGTAACTAATTACCGTAAACATTCATCTACTTTCCAGGAAGAATTGAAAAACAATGCAATAGAAGAGTGGCATGTTTTCGAATCTTCATGATGTAGTCAAATGGAAATGTCAAATAATAAAAATTAATTTTATAAAGTTTTAATAAATTTTACTAAATATCCGACTACGAAAAATGTGAAGAATACAAAATTGCTGTCTTTATCACATACACCGTTTAAAAATTGATTTATTTTAATGTTAAAGCTTATAAAATATAATAATCTTTTAATATTTTAATATAGTGTTTACATTAAGCTGTAATATTTTTTAAAAGGGTGTACCGAACTTTAGTTTGGAATCCTTAGAGTTATTCGCTAAAAATATGCAAAATAGAATTTCTATTTTAAAAGAAACTTCTCGTGATTATTTGTGTACAATGTTTGTAAAATGCATAGAGACATGGCCCACATCAAGTAAAACATTGTGGGAAAACTATAGATTATTCATAACTTTTTGTGATCGTTTTATTTCCTTCTTCAATTTGATGATTATTCTTGTAACAGGTAGTCTAATATGTAACGAGACATTCAAATATTTGTGTAACATCCTATGTATGCAGTGACTATCTTCCGTTCAGAGGTTTCTGTCTCCACCTTTTTCCCTTACAAACAGTTCCACGGCTGGATAGATTTCTTACAAAATTTTATGTCCGAGAAATAGAATGCATGATTAGCAAATCGTTTGGATTATCCAACATGATGCTGTTAACACGCATTCATAAACTACTCAATTGTGTAAGCTAAAATGGGTAATTGTTTCAATAAAAAGCCTATTACACAGTGCAAAGAATGATTATTTATTACTTAACTGTAGTAAGGATCATTGAGCCGAGGTTAAATGATTGTTGAATAGTATGTTGAGGGATAGTGTATTGTACTGAACTTTTGCTAAGTTTAAATTACAGTATAATCGGATTAGATAGGTTTGGATTAGGACGGTCTTCCGAACTACTTTTTTGTACTTTTCATTGCCCAGTTATAAAAATATTTAGTGCACCAATGCACCGAGTATGTGAATTATATATTTCGCTCTTTTTGAAAACTATACTGATAAACTTTCTAATTATAGACTGTGAGCAAAATTATCAAGTGTCAATAAAATTGTGGTGAAAATCTTGTTTCATAATTCAGGTTTTTCATGCACCTAGAAACAAAGAGGTGCAAGTGCCAAAATTAAAAACTTGAGACAATTTGTACAAACGATATGCAGGTCCCTCTCTCCCAATGGGCATTCTGGGCACGTGTCCAGGGCCCCTCAATCTATTCGGGTCCCCAGCTCAGATAGAGACTTATTACAGCAACACCAAACAGATGTAGCATATTGGAGAAATGTACCTAAATTGTCATTCAATGAAGCAGTAAAGAAATAAAAATTAATCTGGAACCTCGCTTATCTACTTTTTTTGTTCTTTCTAAAAAAATTGTTGCTCTGTCAAGGTCATAGGGCCCCCAGTTTCCTAATGTGCCCTGGGCCTACAATTAATTAAAGACGGCCCTGATGATAGGAGAAACTATCCTTTGTTTTGTGAATTATTGCAGCGCTGATTGTGGTAATTGTACCCTTCACAGCGAAATTTAGAAAATCTTTTTAATGAAAGCCTATTCATTAGGATGGAGAGAAAAAAACAAAGTTTTTATTTTCGAATCGTAATAGTGTGGAAAAGTTGCAATTGGTAAAGACTTACAAAACAAAACAAAAATTTTTGAAACCGGATAATATCTTCCAATCCCGCAACGAGTCTGAAATTTTGAAAAAATGGAAATTTTTGTTGCAATGTTTCATTTTAATGCTCTTGGATGGAAAAGTTAAAATTGGTGAAGCCTTCCGAAATTTAAAAAAATATATTGAAATCGAATAATACCTTTTATTTTGATTCTGGAAAAAGCCCGGAAAACCAAAAAATTGGAGAATTTCAGCTTTTTTGGGGGATTAATTTTTTTTTTAAATGCTTTTTTTTTCTTTCTTCCCCGGTATCATAGCTTAAAGCTTTTTAAAAAGCACTGTATTACTCTTAAGCATTAATTTATTTCTTGATTTTTAAGGTATCTTCTAAACATGCCCAAAACTATCATTATTTACAACAATGAAACATTTCCAAATAATAGAAAATTATAAAATATTTAACAAAATTTCTACAATCCAGTACAAAATCCACTAAACAAACTACCCACTCACAAAATTTTCATTAACATTCACTAATTTTCATTACTAAACTTTAAATAATTTTAATACCTAACTAAATATGTCCAATTTCTTAATCGCCTTTTGAAGTCTGTGCCTTTTATAAACTGCTATCTAACCTAACTGATTACCCACATAATCCTTTAACACAAATTTAACTAAAAGGCTAACAAAAGGCAATTAAAAATTAAGAGATTAACATTATAATGAGGTAGGTATTAAAAGAGTTTATCGTTTAGAAATTAAAAAATATTGCTTATCTTATGAGGGAGTGTTTTGTTCAGTGGGTTTTTGTACTGTAAAATAAATTTAATTAATAGGTATGGGTAATATGTTGTATGTACATGTTATCTATTATTTTTAGGTTTTAAGTTGCTTTTAATTTGCTTTAAGGTTATGTTGGTTCCCACAGTAACAAAGTCCCAAGCAAAGTGGGGGAAGGTGTAACAAAAATTTAGCATTGGAAACATTTGACAAGGAGAGGGCACTGTGGGGGAAGGCAAAGTTATGTCTTTGCCTTCCCCATACACCCAGTTAGCCACATGTGAAAAATGTTAACGTGGTATCATGACAACTGAATATTTGAAACAAGATTGCAGAGAAACTTGCGATGAAAAGGTTGCTATAGGGCATCTCAGTGATAATCTTGGAACACGTTTGATATGAAAGCCATTAATATCAACAATGTTTTAGTGTAGACAAAACAAATTTGAGATTTTGTTGATTTCTAATTTTTCATACACTAAATTATTTTTAAATAAAAAACAAAACTGCCATTGAAAAACACAAGGGAACTAATGAGGAAAAAATAATAGATAACATGTACATACAATTCCTCACCCATACCTATTAATTAAATTTGTTTCACTTTTTCAGTAACAAAAAATCCTCTGAACAAAACACTTACTCATAAGATAAACAATATATTTTTTTATTTCTAAACGATAAACTATTTTAATACGTCTACCTCATTATAATGTCAACGTCTTCATTTTTAATTGCCATTTGAAGTCTCATGCTATACACTAATTACACTAACAAGAATTAATTTTTAAGACTAAATTAGTTTTTAGTTAAATTAGTTTTAAAATATTATGTGGGTAATCAGTTAGGTTAGGTAGCAGTTTATAAAAGGCAGACTTCAAAAGGTGATTAAGAAATTGTATATATTTAGTTCGTTTTTAAAATTGTTTATAATTTAGCAATTAAAATTAGCGTTTATTTTATGACTGGGTGTTTTAGTTAGAGGGTTTTGTACTGGATTGTAGAAATTTTGTTAAATATTTAATAATTTTCTATTATTTGGAAATTTTTCAATGTTGTAAAGAATGGTAGTTTTGGGCATGTTTAGAAGATACCTTAAAAATCAAGAAATAAATTAATGTTTAAGAGTAATACAGTGCTTTTTAAAAAGTTTTAAGCTATGATACCGGGGAAGAAAGAAAGAAAGAAAAAAAAGAGAACATTAAAAAAAAAAAAAAAATTAATCCCCCCAAAAAAGCTGAAATTCTCCAATTTTTTGGTTTTTCTGGTTCGTTCCAGGATTAAACGGTATTATTCGATTTCATTATATTTTTTTTTAATTTCGGAAGGTCATAGTAACTTTTCCATCCAAGAGCATTAAAATGAAACATTGAAACAAAGATTTTAAAAAACCACTAAGAACACATGAATTTTTCCGCACTATTACGATTCGGAAATAAAAACTTTGTTTTTTTCGCTTCACCCTACTATTTATGGTATGAATTTTATATACGTTTTACTCAAATTTTAAGAAATGTGTTTGAATTCATTTGCTTCTCGTGACGTCATTTGTTTAAGTTTTAAGCTATTTTAAATCACATTCTTCAAACTGCATAATATTAGCGCAATTTAAGTAATTAATTACTCTTTTTGGAAAGCAAATGCAACTAAGTGTTTAATAACTACAAGACACAATTAAATATAAGCACTTCCTCACAGCGTAAGGTCCATCAATCAAACTTGAAAAGATTCAGCTGAAAATGAGTTAACACTTTACTAAGAAGAACGCGACTAATCGTACGTTCAGTGACCTATGGGAGGTGATCTTTTCTTCATTTAAGCTGCAGGAGAGGCTTTTTGACATTGTTTCGCTTTGTAGGCCAACATATGAAAAGAAGCTAGATTGCGCTTTAACCGATAATACTGCATGATTAATGGATATAAATACAGCAAATGTAATTCTCTTGTAAGCTTAAAATACACGGCTAATTTTTGGCAGAAGCAATTGCTCCTGTTGAAAACTGAAATAGGTTTTCTTTTTAGTACGCTTTTATTAGTTTCACATGTGGGTTGTTTGTATATATGTATGTATGTATGTAACTCTGAATAAAAGATAAAATTCACGTTCTTTACAAACACTAAAGTAATAAATTTAATACTTTTATTAATACTAAAAGCTAAACTATATTACATGTTGATGCATTATAAATGTTTCAGTTGTTTGTATGTAACTCTGAATGAAAGATAAAATTTACGTTCTTTGCAAATATTAAAGAAATATATTTAATACTATTATTAATACTAAAGGCTCAACTATATTTAAAAACGTTCTTTTAGTTTTTTAAAACTATTTATATTTTGATTATTTTTCTTAATTTTAGTACTTATTTTTATTTATTTGTTTTGTTTTATTTATTTATTTATTTTTTGCTAATTCTTATTTGTTTATTTTTTCTGCCATAATATTTTTTTCCACTTTTCATACGTAAATTTTATACATTTGTTTTAACTATTAAAAACTGAAATATATCTTCAAGAAATACTATTCAAAGTCTTCTTTCGATATAATTATTTTTTTTTTCACTACTACGTATGAGAATCTTTAAGCAGAATTTTAACTGTCTGAAAACTGTCCTTGGTAGGAGTTTAATTAGGATAAAGTAGTTTCTTTCGAAAGTTCCTGCTGTCTTTTAAAGCTCCTGTTCGACAACTTTCTAGACTGTTTTGAAACCCCCTACTTCGAATAAATTATTCAAGTTGAACGAATGTTCAACAAATATTCTTTTACAAAATGAACACGACATTTAGTTAAAAAGTATAAAAAAATAAGATTGTATTTAGCATTTATAAATTGAAGATTATAAAATACAACAGAAACATTATTTTTAGAACTATTTATTTATAGTATTATTTAAGATTTTATTTGATTATTCATTTACCTAAAATATAATTTGAAACTTTTG